>CAUYRH010139223.1:0-47189 GCA_963574655.1 Perodicticus potto | reverse complement strand
TAAGTTGATGTGGTAGAATTGGGAGGTCTATGGAGAACTTGTAAAAGTAAACTCATAAATAATGGTTATAAAAATGAGTTTGTACTTTGGTCAAAATTGAATCCAATTTATGTGAAAGTTAGTCACTATTTTCTTTTCTTTTTTCTTTTCTTTCTTTTTTTTTTTTTTTTTTTGGTTTTCTTTCCCTCACCCACTCCCTCTTTCTCTGTCTGCTCTCTCCTTCCCTCATGCCCCACTGTGTCATTGATTGACAGTTTATAATAGTTTGAACTTTGTTATTTCATTTAATTCATTGCTTAATTACTATTTTCCTATGAATGATTATACTGTGGTTAATATGTTAGCATAGCAGTATTCCCAGATAGTTTTTTGTTTGTTGGGAGGCTGAGCTTTGGGGGGTCAGAGTTAATACTTTGCCTGAAATATCTTACTTTGTAACAGTGAAATTGCTTTCTCTTTTGCCTTGTAATTTTTTTTTTGAGGTGAAATTTAAGTTTTTGTGTGAGTAGTACTATTATACCTATAGGTCTTGAGTGTCTTGCTTGTACTGTATCACATCATACCTTTGTTTAATTCTTAATAAACTGTTTACTTGTTAAAAAAAAAAGAGTTGAAGCACATAACATAACTGAAAATCCTAAGTCCCATAAACATAGCAAATGTTAATTGAACTATCAATGAAAAAATAAAAAATAAAATTTCATGAACATTTGTACAATTATGATGGATGTATTTGAATGTATCTTATCAAAAATTAAGATGCACATACTCAGCAAGTTCATAACATTTCTATGTAAAAAACTCATAAAAATGCAGAAGGGAACATTTGAAGAATTTTATTTGCAACAGCAAATAAGGAAAAACCACCAGAATATCCCCTAAATATCTCCACTTAGAGGAGAAAGAATACTTCATAATAATACAAAGGAATACTATACCACAATAACAATAAATGAACTAAAATTTCAGCATCTACATTGATAAATGCCACAAACATAATTTTGGCCCAATAGAAAGATTGCAAATATTATTAAAAGACATAAAGAATTATAAAATTTATGTAAAATTTAAAGTAGGCAATATATCCTATGTGTTGTTAGGCATATATACATACGGTATTTAAACATAAAGTCACAGTTTTATACACACATTGGCATACTATCCATAATGTTCAATGTCATTATATTTGTTGTTTAACCCTCTACTTAGCCAATCCACATCAAGATATAATAAAAATCTACCTTACTGTGTTTTTATATTTCATTGTTTGGTGTAATATGTCTTATGAATATACATATATTCTTTGTCTCTTCCCTTTCCTTAACCTGACTTATAATAAATGCATTTTAAACCTGCATTTTGGTAATAACAGAATTACATGATTAAACACATTTGTGCTCTTGAATTGATGTTGGAAGATGAGCCGCTTGTGAATGATGCTGCTTGTTGCAAGTTTAATCTAAGCTATCTATCTAACATGTCATTTATGTATTGTCTAGACATGTATAATGAAAGTATGAAGTTACGTGTGGAAATGATAAACATCTAATTTAAAGTCCAGGTAACTTCCAGGTGTGAGGAGCATGGAGAGAGATATAATGTGACATTAGGTGAGAATTACATGGGGCTGGGACACTTCGTACCTGTGTTACTTCTTATACTGAACAGGCATTTTATTTTTTATGCTTTTTTCTCTGATGTATTTCACTAATTCTTGGGTTTAATTTCAATTCCATCATTCATGTCTGTTATTACATTGGGAGTGATTATGTGAGGAGTCATAAAACATTTGACACAATCTTCCATTTTGAACTTAAAATCTACTTATCTCCTTCCTTGGTTACCCTCTTAATTGTTACATAGCATTAATTTAATATATATTATTCTAGTTATTTTAATGATATTTAGTCATGAAATATTCATAATCATATTTTTGTGCTAAATGGGGAAAGAACTGTCGGGTAAAAGCAAATAATGGTTAAAAGTGATGGTCTGTAACTTTTCTCAGATACATGTAGTTTTTGACCTTAGAATATAGTGTGTCAATTATAAAATTTTATCCATATTTTAAGTAGAGAGTAAATATCAAAACATTTGGAAAAGTGAAATGATTGAGAAAATGATAGCAAGAGACATAGAGGAAAAAAAAAAAACAGGAGTTTCCCTTACATATCCTAAAATCTATGCACGGATTTAACAAAATTAATGGGACTCAATAATTCTCACAGTAAGAATCATTTCCAGCCTTTAATCTCATATTAATAAAAAAACTCATTGGCTTGCAGGCTAAATTAATAGTGTTATGTGACCAGAAGCTGTGAAAACTAAGCAACACACATTACTGAAGATTGATTTAAGAAGTAAGATTGGGAGAATTGTTTAAGAAGCTTTTAATTGGAGAGCAGCAACTACTCTGATATGCATAACAAGATCAGCTCTTTGTCTACAAAAGCTGAGTCACCCAAGGAAAGGAGACCGAAATTCATTCCTTCAGGACTTTAAGAGGTTGTAGAGTTTGTTTCATTTTGTTGGTAACATTGGTTGTTTTCCTTCTTAAAACTTTGCACACAAATTTTGCACAAAACCTTAGAGTTGTCTACTGTTTTGGTTTTTTTCCCAATGTTAAGTCCAAACATACAAGGATGTAGCTGCCAAGTGTGAAATGAAACTAACCCAGTGGCCATAGCGAGTGAAAAAATGGCAGTGACATCCCCATCCGTGGCACCTGCCAGTCACCAGAGCTGAGGAGACCTGGCTAGGAAACACCCACCAGTCGCCTTGAAGGGGCCTCCAACAGACACTTCGAGTTTGAGCTGGGAAAATACCCAAACAGAACTCAGCTATTTTCAGCCAATTGGGATTGGACAAATTCAACTTTTCATTTCAATATACAGACCTGATTGAAGACTGGGGTGGGAATGTTTCCTAAATAAACTGGATACCTTGTTTTGTTCTCTGGAGGGCGCTTCCATTTTACACTGGAGGCTGTTCTTCCTCCTCCACCTGTCTTGATCTGTACATCATAATCTTTTCCCGACTATAAGAAGCGCAATAGATTAAGGAAACATCACTAGACGGTGAGGATGAGCTTAACTGAAAAGGTTGGCATGAGAAAGGCGTGTGCAGACAGGGTCCCACTGCTTCAGAGATGAACCCCAGTGCGGGAGAGTCCAAGGTTGACAGCACCTTTTGGAGAGACAAGGTGATGTTTGGGGCTGAGTGACACTGGTGATGAAAGTGAGGAGACATGAAACATTGGACACATAAAGTGTTTGAAACATAAACGTACCTGAAAGAAATTGTCAAAGTGCACAATGGTGGTCAGCCAGTTCTCCATAACCAAAAATGTTTCTTCAGTCCAAAGCAAAGATTGCTACCTTTTTTGATAAGAGAGGGATTGCTCCGTAAAATTCGTGCAAAGAGTTAATCAAATTTACTATTTTGAAGTGGTGAAAAGTTAGATGAAATCGACCTGAACTTTGCACCAACAATTCGTGACAGTGTACCGGTTCACGTGGCCTTTTTACACTCACTGTGTAGGTTTGGTTTGCATTTCTGTCCTCTGGAAGGTGGTCTCATACCTGCTGCACTTGATAGAGTGTCTCCCATAAACCAAGGCGGGCTCCTGAACGAAGCCACAGGCAAGAGTACCACGGATTTAAACTATTCTTACCCAATTACAATCATTTTTCAAGGTGAAGCTCCAAATTTTCTGTAGCATTTCAGTCATTTTTAGATTGCTACGAGGGCTATTTTTCACAATTTTTTTTCCAGTTTTATGATTGCTCTTTAAGGGGTCTTTGGCCAAATGTCTCAAGCCATCATTCCACGATTTCTTCCTCCTTCATTTCTGCTGAATTCATTTTCTCCTTTACATCTTCTTTTTTCTTTTAGGGTACCTTCTGTGGTGACCAGGCATATATTTTTATATTTGTGTCCATTTTAATTTCAATCTTTCTTTTTGAATTTTTTAAAATGTTGTTCCTATTTTTTTTCTGAGTTTAAGCATTATTCTTTTGCTTTTTTGTCTGTTAAGACTTTATTACTTTTCTGACTTAAGCTAATTCTAATTTATTATTCTATTATTTTTACTATTACTTCAAAATTTAGTTTTTAGTTGGTTTTGATATACTAGTTACACAGTTCGTCTGACTGTGGACATGTATTTTCAACAGGCTTTCATTGTTTGTGGATCCACTATCTGAAACATCCTTTGCCTCAGTGACCATGACCAACTTCAACTGCATAATATTCTCAGTGATATTTATTAATTTTGGAAATGTGGCAGGATGTTTTGGCTAGCTGGTTGGGTATTTTTAGGGCTCCATGTATACCAACACTCTGATCTTTTCATATTTACTGGAACTCAGCTATATTTCACTCGGCACAAATTGGAACTAAAAAACTTATTTTACTTTGACTTTTTTCTTCTGATGGTCCTATACAAACTTCTATCCTCAGTGAGGACTCACTGAAGTAAGGAAGCTTTGTTAGAGATTTCTGTATTCTGTGTTTCTTAGGATCATTTCATATCCCTTAATTAACTCCTTTCTTCCTTGTAAAGAGACAATTTTTTGGTGTGGAAATTATTACACTTGGTAACCACTTCTAGTCTGTTGTTTATAGGAATAGTATAAGGATTGTTTTGAGAAACTAGTTTATACACCATGAATGGAAGATAGGAACTTGGAAAATATTTTTTGTAACAATCTTATTTGCTGTAATCTGGCCTTTTGAATGTCTCTCTGCTATAAGCTGGTATTTTAAATGTTTTTCTTAACAAAGTTTGAAATAAATAGGAACAAAGAAGGAATAAATAAATAGGAACAAAGAAGGAATATTAAAATGTGATGGAGAGGAGAAGATAGGGAAAAAAACAATGTAATACTGGGTGGCACCTCTGGCTCAAAGGAGTAGGGTGCTGGCCCCATATGCCGGAGTTGGCAAGTTAAAAAAAAGTAAAAAAAAAAAAAAGCAATTTAATACAAAAAACGGATGTGAAGTGAAGTGCAGGAGTTTAATCTGATGAAAGTGAAAAATCAAGAGATACACGAAATTTTTTTTGCATCTATTTATTTTGATTTTAGGAGAATCTTTAGGAATCAAATGAGTCTCTTGAAGACAGCAGATATTTGGGTTGGGTATTTTTTCGTCCATTCCACCAGTCTGCATCTTGTAAGTGGGTCTTTCAATCATTTACATTCAATAATTATTGGTATGCAAGATACTGTTCTAGTCACTGTGTTGGTTTTTACCTACTTGCTTTTTATTTTCCATTGTGTTACCATTTTGTAAGAGCTGTGTGTTTTTTACTTTGGAGTATTTATACTGGTGATTATTGATCTTTCATTTTATGTGTAGAATGTCTTTGAGGATTTCTTTTTGGGTAGGTGTAGTAGTGACAAATTCCCTTAACCCTTGCTCATCTGGGAAAGACTTTATCACTCATTCATTTATAGATTTTGTTTTTCAGTATACAAAATTCTTAACTGACAGTTATTCTGTTTTAGAAGACTAAGCACTGGACACCAATTCTTTCTGTGTTGTAAGGTTTATTCTGAGACGTCTTGACGTATTGTTAGGCTGATAGGTTTTTCTTTACAAATTATTTGATGCTTTTATCTCACTGTCCATAGGATTTTCTCCTTTATGTTGACTTTAACTCCTGATGCCTATACCCCTAAAGACATCCTTTTTGCAAAGAATCTCTCAGGTGTTCTTTGATCCATTTTATATCTGATAGTAAATTTTCTGAGTTTGGGAACAGTGACACAAAAAAGAAAATAATTACTCCAAAATAAATGATTGAAACATTGTTAATATTAATTATTCCTAGCATGTTAATGATTTGTTACAAAATTACATATGAAATCCAATCCATCACAGTTAAAAAAAACTAGAACTAAGTAAAATGCATCAATGCAAGGCTAAGATGGTTTACTGTTAAAAAAAAAACACTATTAATACCATTTAATCCTTTAAAATATGAAAGTGAATAAAAGCCATGTAAACATGTAGAGTCTTTTAAGTCATTTCTAAAAATACGTACACAATTTTATGATTAAAATAAGCCTTAGCAACTATAAATGTTAACACATTTGCATATTCCTTAACTTGATAATTTTTTTTTAACCAGAGTGCCACAGAAACTATGAATATATATAGCTTTTGCCATTGATGCAAAGTATAATCCACACATAACTAATAAAATTTGTACTGTGTGAAATTGTATTTATGTATTTATGCACTAAACATTGTTAAAGGGAAATAAGAGTTAATGGCCTATGTAGTGAATTTAAAAATAAGTGAAATATTTGGCAAGTGGAAAACAAAATGTTTTTATTTTCAAACCATATTTATTTATTTAGATTACCAAAGAAAATGAGACTGTTGTAGTTCAAAAGCAGCTACCTAAAAGAATAAAAGTTAGCAGAATGATTTATGAAATATATCTGATATGACGGTACCACAAACTACAAACACACGTGCACATATATTCATCCATATAAGCCATGTCTGCATAAATGTACACAAGACAAACATACGTGTACAGAGAAGAATGATTATTATGCGTAGAGTGGAAACCTCTATGGGAAACTGTCCTTGCCAATGATGATCTTGTGAAGTGTCTAAAATCCTCTTAAAAGTGGCTTGTTGAGGAAAATGGTTTGACCTCTAAAAACCACCTGCATCAGTCTTCCTCATTTTGGGTAAATTAAAGAGTAATCTGTTCACTTTAGACAAAAACCCAGATGTCATACTGGATTCCCTTACTCAGGGCAGTAACTCATAATATTTTCCACAAGGCCATGTTACTCTGGAGCAGATGGATTTGCTTTCCCGTCTTCTTCAAACTATTCTAATCCCATCCTTTCCAAACATCTCCTTCATAGCAACCTGCTCACTTGAGTCTTCCCCGGTTTCCATGTTTGAAAGAGGAATAGCTTCTTCCCTAGAAACTGTTTCCCTCTTTCTGATTTATGCTCCTTCATAGAGTTATCATAATCTGACGAGTTATGTATTTTACCTGTGTTTTAGCTTATTATCGTTTTCTCCCTTCTGCAATGTAAACTCTAGGATAGTAAAAAAGGCAGTAATTTCTTTTATATATTTTTTGTGTGTTGATGTATTTCCTGTCATCAAACAGGATTTAAGAAAATGTAATCATACACGGGTTAGATTTTATATAAAATAATACAAATTTAGAAGTTCAGTATACCATACATGCACAAGAAAGCCAGTTTAAATTCACAATGTTAGGATAACTCTAAGTAATTATTTATTTTTCTCAATGACTTTGGTTCAGACAATTTCCATTAGTGTTTTACCAGCATTTCTTTTCTATGAAATACATTTTAAGTTACTTAAAAGCATGTCATGGTGTGATAGTTTTTAGCATTGCAGTCATATTTTAGTGCTACAACTTGAATTGTTGTCAAAATGTTGGAAAATTGCCATCACATATTCATAATCTGTGATGCTAATACTGCCTCCCTAGAAAACTAGAAGCCAGTTTGTAAGTGAGAAAGGTTGTAAAACTATCAGCTAACAATTTTCTTACTCAAGAGAAAAGTAAACCAGAAATTCCTAAAGCACATCAAAGGGGCCCTAAGGAGCCATATGAGTAAATCATTAAAGGCAACACCTGAAACCATGATTTAAAGCAATTGACTCACATCAAATTGACTTATAAAAACACATATTTAAGCAAGCTTGTAATTGTTACAACTTCATCAGCTCAGCCAAGCCTAAAGTAAGGTTTTCAGTGAATTATCTTAAAGCAACCTGCACTGTTATAGTTCTGGTCGAACAGTACTGTAAGAAAATGAAAGACAAAAGAAAATTTAAGAATGAGTTTGTATGGTTCTGTGAGGTTACAGGACGAGGAAATTTGAGAGTGATGTCCTTCATTTTTTCCCCCTGTTACTGCTGACATCTATATGTTCCCCGTACATACACAGGGTATGCTCAGGGCCAGGTGTAAATTATAGCTGCACTAATTGTGATAAAACAAAGATGCATCATCTCTAAGAGTCTTTTTATACCAGCTACTTCTTTATCATTCTGTCATGATGAGACAAACACTGTGAGCTGCTTCTTTCCATCTGGCCACGTCCGTACGCATAATGTTCCTCGCCTTCAGTACGCTCACTCGCAGGTGGATTAGAACCTCATTTCCGTGTTTAAGTGACTGCAGTAAAACGCATAAGTTTGAACAAACTTGGTTTTAAGACTCTTTGCCACATTAGAAGTGGATAAATTTTGTTTCCATGGAGTGTGTCAGCCAATGAATAATTAACTAAGTTAATTTTCATCATCTGTCTTAATAGTTGGTAATTTCCATCGTGTCAGATTTTCAGAAGGCAGCTATTATTAAACTGAGATAATTATGTAAAGTAGGGGAAATACTGTACAATAATTACAGTCAACCGAAGCCTTACACGTGCCTAACAACATTACTCCGAATAAAGTGGAAGAGACAACCTCCATGTGGATTTTTAATGAAAATAGATTATTATTATTATTTGATGACATAGGTTTAGGGGAACTATTTGGTAAGTATGATAGTGAGAAGTACACATATAATTGTCATGAGGAGTTTTGAAATTTCAGAGACAACTATTTTTTTCAATCGTATTTTATTTTATACCGTACGCATTATGTTGTTACTGTCCTATAGCTCATAAGACTTAAGATGCTGCTGGATGAATTGGAGAAGGCTTCTAATGGGAGATTCTGAAGTATAAACGAGAAACTATAAATAGCTCTTAGAATTAACTCTGCTTTCCACTGCATCACATTAGGAATATTAAATTCAGGACTCCTGGTATCAAACAGGTTCTCCTTTAGTTTATTCTGGAAGAAGAGAAAAAGTGCAACTTTTGTGGTTCTTTTGTAAACTAATTCTTACCAAACCTAAAATTTGTATTTCTACTTTATATTTTAATTATTTTATAATAATTTTGATGTTGATTATTGTATAATAATTTTGATTATATTATTGATTATAATTTGATTATATTATATAGAGTTATTATAAACTATATATAATTAGCATTGTAGATGAAAATGTTGTCAACAAATTCACTTGGTTCAGTCTATGACCTTTGATGTTTTCCCTCTAAATTCTGCATTTCTGTATGAAGGTAGTTAAAAATTTATATGCAATATTATGTATGTATTGTATTACTGTTAATGAGTAATCAATAAAATTTTAGAGAAGAAAAATTATTCTTTTTTAAAAGATGATAATTCTATTTTATTTTCAGGGACAAAACCATCTCTGACAATTATTAAAGCATAGGGGTATTTAGAATGATTATTTAGTTTAAAAATTAATACTCAGATTTTCCCTAGTAATTTGTGCTACATAGTATTTATGCTAATTTATCACAAAACA
The DNA here is from genome assembly GCA_963574655.1 of Perodicticus potto. NCBI lineage: Eukaryota > Metazoa > Chordata > Mammalia > Primates > Lorisidae > Perodicticus > Perodicticus potto. The sequence goes on along the minus strand of CAUYRH010139223.1, from coordinate 37,789 downwards.
AATTCATTCAATAATCATAATTTAAATTAATTTGATAGGTTTATTTAATAGCTTGATAACAATTAAATACATTTTCAAATATGATTAATCCATAGAGTACTATCATTAATTTCACATTTTCATGTAGGTTCTAGAGTTTATCACTTTTTAGTACATGTGCTGCCAAAGTGAGCAGTTTATCACTTTTTAATTTCAAAATTTATCCCTATAGGAGAAGATAAATTATCATTCATTATGAAAGAATATTTTTAGATTAGCAAAGAAAATTAGATACATAAGCATATGATACTGTTAATCTTATCAAAAATTGCAATAATGAAAATGAAATTTTCATCACTTCTATTTGATAGACATTAAAGAAATATGGTACCAGATTATTTTTGAAACTGAGAAAGCTATTTCAATGTGAACAAATAACAAATGTACCTTTTTAGTTGTACAGCAGACAGGGAATTACCATCCAGACAAAGTGTAGGAGTGTAGGCATCAATGTGATTAATTAAATTGGCATAATCAGTGGTATAGCAATTTATGGTACATTCATAGTTCTCATAAGTTAGAAATGCAGGGAGCGGCAGCCCCATATACCGGAGGTTCAAACCTGACCCCGGTCAAAAACTGAAAAAAAAAAAAAATAGAAATGCAATCCTGTAAATAATGCAGTCAGTCATTAATCAATATTTTCCCACTTATTTTATTTTCATAATGTATACTTTTTACAAAATAAACTTAAAACTCCTGTCTTCAACTTCAAAATAAAGACAAAAAGTTGTTATTAGTTTATCTTCAGAAGGTAATCTGATGCAGATAAAAATCTCTACATTTTAAATAATTTACTTTAAAATATTGTGAATGAATATCTCCATCTGTTACATTTTCTCTGGTACTTTAAATTTCACCTCATTTTCCTACCCTTTATCACTTTGGCAAACCAAAAGAAATTTGATCAAAGGCACTTAATGTGTTTTACTATTATACCATTTTGCTTCAGTATTGTTTCTTATACAAAGACATCAATTCTGGTAGAAAATTATGTAACAGCAGGAAATATTTCAAGTCATTCTCTAAATTCGGACATATTTGCCTTTTAATAAAATTAAGGACAATAGGACATAACGGAAAATGTGCCTTGCCCCAATCATCCCTTTTAGCTATCCATATATTTATTTTTTATTTTCACAGGTGAATCTGAGAGATGAATCTCTCAGAGCCAGAATTAGGTGGTGGGATCAAGGAGGGAAGAGATAAAAAACCCAAAGCCAGAAGGTAAGTTCCACTATCACACTCACGCATCTGAGGTTCATTCACCGTGGGTGTTCTAAATGCTGGTCACCGTCCTGTCTGGGGTCATGATGAGCGTGACTCCAGAAGTTCTGGGAGCGAGGGGCCACCGGGTGATGGGCTTTCCATATTGACTCCTTCAGCATGGAATGGACAATGGTTCATGTTAACTGTCAATGTCACGGATTTGACACCTTGGTGTACTTTGCTGCCTAGAGTAACTTACACAGCATCACTGTCTAAGGCAGTGAATTTCAACTGGTGTGTCATGAAAAATTTTAAAGATCATTACTTAAATCATTTTCAAAAGAAGTTCAAAGCACAATAACTATATTCTTTTTTTTTTTTTGAGACATAGTCTCAAGCTGTCGCTCTGGTAGAGTGCTGTGGCGTCACAGCTCACAGCAACCTCAAACTCTTGGGCTTAACCGATTCTCTTGCCTCCGCCTCCCAAGTAGCTGGGACCACAGGTGCCCCCCCACAGTGCCCGGCTATTTGTTGTTGTCGCTGTTGCATTTGTCATTGTTGTTTTAGCTGGCCCAAACTAGGTTCAAACCCACCAGCCTCAGTGTATGTATCCAGCACCCTACACACTGAGCACCGACCCCCTCCAGTATATTCTTTTCTTTTATTCTTTTTTTTTATTGTGATAGAGTCTCACCTTGTCACCTTCTGTAGAATGTCATAGAGTCACAGTGACAGCAACCTCAACTCTTGGGCTCAAGTGATTCTCTTGCCTCAGCCTCCCTAGTAGCTGGCACTATAGGTGCCCAGCTCAATACCTGGCTATTTTTTGTTGTTGTTTAACCGGCCTGGACCAAGTTCAAACCCACCAGCTCCGGAGCATGTGGCTGGCACCCGAACCACTGAGCTACAGGCACCAGGCATAGTACTGTTTTGTTTTGGTTTTTTAATCAAAATAATTTAAGTGTGCCATGGAATTTTAACTACATGTTCAAGTGTGCCATGAGATAAGAAAGGTGGAAAAACACTGCTGCAAGGGCTTGGGTAATATTCTCTTCAGTAACACAGGATCCTATATAAACAGCAAAACCTGAAAGACCCCGATTTTAAGAGTTGCTTCAGGGTCTCATGAGACGAGGCTCAACTGGCTTTATCATATCACTTACCTGAAGCTGCTGTTCTGGGAGGGACGTAGAATGAGCTTTAGAAGGTGCAGGGAACAACAGACTAGTTTGTAGACAAAGAATCCAAGGATGTAGAGTGCTGAGGTCACGTCCCATTTTCAGCTATGCTATTAAGAGTTTCCAATATTCTGAGAGAGCTTCTCCCATTTTGTGTATGAGAAAGAAAAATGATAAATTCACAAGTTTTCTTCTGTCATAATATAATGTGTGCCTTCCGTGGCTTTTTTTCTAGGAAAATCATCACTGTCAGTCTTCAGGCTTCTGGAAGGTCCCATTGTCATGAATTCATTGCACAGCTGCTCTTGAGCACTCTCCAGAATGTAAAGCACAGCCTCTCACCCTACTGTTGTATTTGCCTTTAAGTGGCGCATTCAAATGATTTGCATTAAACATACAAATCAAAACACATAGACGTATTTGGAACAAAGACAACAACTAAAGTACAGTCTTAAAATATATATTTGTAAATGAGTACAATATTTCTGTATTTTTAATATTTTGTTACAAAAATGTTATTCTCTAAGGGGAATGCTGTGTTGTCTTTGAAGCATTAAATTGTGGGCTGAATTCCCCCAAAGAGATTATCTGGATCACTGGAGCTTTAAAATGTCGGCTGATCTCTTGAGAGGATTATTGGGTCCCTTGGAATTCTTAAAAGATTTGGAATAAAGAATTTTGTGTAAATATTTTCTGAAAGTACACGGAGACACAGTAATAATATTGTTTTTACTTCCATATAAAAATCAGCTTTGGGTAAAACTTCTGCCTTATAATAAACAAATAGAAATAATTATACAAGTGGTTTGATATTTGAAGTTTATGTCATAAATCAGGTGTACATTATTAGTAATTATGTCCATTTGGGACGAAGATCACATGTCATCCTGGATATTAGAATAGCATTTCATACCCCTCCCTCTGTCACAGTAGGAGCAACAAGGTGATTGTCATTAGGTCAAATTTCTTCTCCAGAGTAAGAACACAAGTTATTGACTAGATGGACTTGTGCTGGGGTCCGCCTGCTATGCTGGATATATAACGTAAGCAAACTGTTTACCATCTTAACATGTATAATTTAAATGGACAATAGAATTCGTTATAAGCATTAAAGGTGACAATGTGTGTAAAATGGCTACTAAAATGTCTGACGCATGTGTCCATGTCAAAGCTGTCCTACATTTTGGTCGTTATCAAGCTTTTACAAGACATCTCACAGACAAGACAACTGTGTCTTGATGAAGTGCTATGTTGACAATAATTATGCAAATGTTAATGTAAAAGAGGATTTCTGAATAGTGGAAAACATATTTGTTTTTTTCTGTATGGCAGAAACATATCTGAAAATATGTTTTTGCTAAAAATTATTAAATACATCCTTCCTATGAGATGTAATTTCACGGGCGGTGCCTGTGGTTCAAAGGAGTAGGGCACCAGCCCCAAATGCCAGAGGCGGCAGGTTCCAACCTGGCCCAGGCCAAAACCTGCAAAAAAAAAAAAAAAAGAAGAAGAAGTAATTTTATGGCAGAGAACCGTCACAAACACAAAGCTATAGAAAGAAAGTATAAAATGATGAAAAAGTGGGGTTACATTTTTATTCGACAGGGAATTAGAGCAAAATATTTAACATGCATGCTGGCTGTGGAACACAACAAGCTCTTTTTCGTTCTTTCCTTAATCAGTTTAAACATCCTGTACACTGTTTAGGACTGTACGGCAGATAGTACTTAAGCTGACACCTGTTCCTTCTGAGCTTTTAAAATCTTAGAAAGTTATAGTTTATTCAGAATCATTCATGATACTTATAGACACCCACCTTACATCAAAATACGCCTTAGAGGTACAGAGTTTTCATTTACATATATTTTCTCATTCTTAGTTCATGAATAAAGCTACTGAACTATCTATTTTCAACGGAAAATGCATGGTGCCGCAAAATGTTCTTTACCTCCACCAACTCTGACTGACTTGGGCAAAGGAAGTAAAAACATACTCATAGTATGAAAACATCATTTTAGCAATTTCTCTGAAGTCAGGTGGGATGAATCTGCCAAATGAAAGAAGGTGAGCCACAGCTGCTGCCCCCAAATTGATCTATTTAGTAGAACATATCTGTTTAATCTTTCATGATGGATCATGACACAAAAAGCATCTTGACATGAACTGAACTTGACATTTGGCAAATTAATTTCTCATTTTCTCTTCAGAAACAAGAAATGTTATTAATTTCCAGCATATTCGCAGCATATTCCAACATTTATGTAATTACATGACATATGGCAAATGATAAAACCATCTATGGGACGTTGTATTCCAAATGATCACTGATCCAAATAGGACCTAAGTCTCCAATTTCAGCCAAGAGCCTGTGTGTTATTCCAGTCAAATACTTGGTTTTGAATATACTCCTTCTTGTTCTTATTCTTTACGTTTCCTAACTCCTTGTCAGTGAAGGTGGCTTAATTTTTGGCAATGTTCATATAAAATCCGCGTGTTTTTATATCAAATGAAGGTAGAAAGATAAATCATAAAAAAATTGCATAATAATTAAAAATAAGTTTGGGACCTTTTTTGTTGAAAATACGTTAGTAGATAATAGGAAGATGCACAGCAATAAAATACATATAAATGAAAACTCTATACCTCTCACGTGTATTTAATGTCATTTAAGTTAATGACATTCTGTTTTCAAACAGCCATAGTTATGATGCAAATCTGAATTATTGATATTGGATGAGAAAAAAAAGTAAGCAGATTACCTGTATGGTTTTCTTAAGGAAGCTAATATATTCAATTTATGGCTTAATTTTTAGCGTGATGTGCAACAAAAACCAAGAGAAAATGAGTGTGGGGACAGAGGAACCAGCAAGAAATCTAAGTGATAAAGTCAGGTGGAAGATGATAACGGATTTTACCAGTGTGGCAGGAGTAAAAATAGGAAAAAAATGCTGAATAGTAGAAGTTAGAAAAAGATCACGAGTTTAGGTTTAGACTTGTTGATTTCAGATACCTACATGTGAATTTGCAAACACCCGGAAGGGTCATCATCATAAGTTGGTATGAACCTCAAAGGGAAATCAGGATGAGAGTTCTCACCCTCGTGTGCCGTTGGCCATCACTGTGGGAAGATAACACAGGGAAACAGGACAGCTCTCTCTTTTATACAGGGTGAAATCTTTTTCATTTGTACTTCAGCTTCTGTTCAAACTTACTCACATGGACTAACAGGTATTCTGCTATACTATTTTACTGGGTACTTTATATGCTGATCTACTGAAGCAAAATAATTGCTGTCCTTAAAACACTAAGTTTCCAAAAGGAACAACTTGAATGCACCATGTCTAGTAAAGTATTGAGTCCCATACTTTATCTTATGAATCTTATTAATGATGCATAAACTACCTTGATTTAAGATTACACTAGGGAAAAGAATATTACTTGGCTGTATTGAAATATGTCATCGATTCTCTTTCTGGTAATACATAAGTAGGTTTTTACCAGACCAAGTTTTGTGTATAAAATAAACTATAGAAATATCTTAGAATATTCATATGCATAGGGCATATGAATAGTGAATTTTTTTAACCTAAACAAATAGTGAAAAACTAGAGGAAAAATATACTATGAAAGAAGGGAACCAATATTTGTATTTATGACAATTTTTACTTGTGAGTATTCCCTAAACAATAGGTGTCAGAGAGGGATTTGGGAACTCGAGCGAAATAACATGGTTTTCTTCCCGAAATTGTAAAATAATATAGTTGGGGATTTCTAAAGCAGCTGAAAAATGAAGATGAAAATTACATAAAGTAGGAGCTGAAGATGGAGAAGGCAAAATCTCTGTGTAATATAATTCTATTAAATCCTTGACTGATCTCATAAACTCTACATTCATAGAGAGAACCCTAGGAGCTGTTGGAAAGCAACGTCCTTGACTGAGTGAATATTTTACCTTTCTGCCACTGGTCAGGAAACAGAGTTGGGAGTTTTAGTCCAACTGAAGCCAAGATAAACTCGTTGTGGGACAAAAATCAATGCAGAGAAAGGTAATAATGTATTTTATTATTTACAATATCATGGCTAATATTAAAAAGAAAATATGAATTATAAAAAATATGAAGAGGCGACACACCTTAATAAAATACCTAAAGATATCTCAGACATTAACACTACTAGGTAAGGATTTTAGGGTAAGAACTAAACCGGTAATCAACTTCTTAAAGGCAAAAAATTAGCAAGTAGAATATTAGTAAAGAAAAAAACTATACATTACGTCTAATTAATTATATTTCTCAAGCTGAAAAGTGCAAATTAACAAATAGAATATTACTAAAGAAAAAAACTATACATTATGTCTAATTAAATATATTTCTCAGGCTGAAAAGTGCAATCGCCAAAATAACAAATGGACTTACCATTGAAATTGAGGTGGCAGATAACAGGAAAAATACGGATTTTCCTCAGAGAGAATATGAAGAAACTACAGTGACCCATGAGGGAACAGCAGCCTCTCCAGCATGTGCATTTTAGATTTACAGAAAATAAAATTGAGGGAAGGGGAAGAAAAAAATATTTGAAGAAGTCTTTATTATTTAACAAACTTAATTTTAAAATAAAGTAGTTGGCAGATCCAAGAATTTGAGCACACTCCAAGGAATAAAACAAGCAAACAAACAAAAAACACATCTAAGCTCACCATTGTCAAACTGGAAACAGAGAAAAACACCCCCCCCCCAAATTCGCTCCTGTGCCTTGACAGAAAGTAAAGGGGAAAACATCCCACCTTCAGGGAGCAACTACACTAATGAGGCTGGTTTTCATTGTTGTTGTTGTTATTTCTAATTAATATGAGGGTGTAAATGATTAGGTTACACTGTTAGGATTTCTAAGGTAAAGTTCAAGTTGTAGTTGAGCCTTCCTTGGTGGGTGTGCTGTGCACCCCTACATTGTGCACATGACTTGAGAGTTTAGCATTCTCCCCCCCTTCCTCTTCCTCTTTCCCTTTCCTCTCCCCTCCCCACCACTTTAATGTACTTGTGTTTTTCTCTTGTGTAGGTGTTGTGGTTGTTTTTTCCATTGGTTTCACAGAAGACATCCTTGGCAATTGCAGCAACAACAAAAATAAATAAATGAGACATGATCAAACCAAACAGCTTCTATACAGCTGAGAGTACAACAACTAAAGCAAACATACCACTTTCAGAATGGGATAAGATATTTGTGAGGTATAAATCTTACAAAGACTGGAAAGTAGCATCCACAGAGAACTCAAATTAATCAACAGGAAGAGGGCAAATGAGCCCATGTATACGTGGGCAAGAGACTTGAACAGAAACTTTTTTGAAGACAAACAAATGGCCAACAAACACATGAAAAAAATTCCCATCACCCCCAATCATTAGAGAAATTCATATCAAAATCAGTCTGAGATATCACCTAACCCCAGTGAGAAGGGCCGACATCACAAAATCCCAAAGTGCAGATGCTGGTGTGGATTTGGAAAGAAGGGAACACTTCTACATTGCTGGTGGGATTACAAACTAATACAATCATTATGGAAAGAAATATGGAGAATTTTCAAGAGCTATAAGTAGACCTTCCATTTGATCCTGCAATGCCATTAGTAGGTATCTTCCCAGAAGGAAGAAAAAAAGAGAGGATTTTATCACAAGGACATTTGCACTTGACTAAGTACTAGACTGATTAGATGAGGCCCATCCATATTATGAAGGAAATGTATTTTTACTTGAAGTTCACTAACTAAAATGTTTATTTCATCCAAAAAATAGCCTAATGGAAAACATGCAGAATAATGTTTGAGAAAATATCTGAGCACCTTGGACCCCTAATGTGGTGTGGAGCATTTTATTCACGTAGGTGTTGGCCCTTTGTCTATATTCTTCTGAAAAGCTTCTGTTAATGTCTTTTGTTTACTTTTTTTTAAGCTGATTTGTTTAAATTGTTTGTAGGTTCTGGGTATCAGTCATTTACCAACGCCTGGTTTTCAAATATTTTCTCCTATTCTGTAGTATCTGTTACCTCTGTTGATTATTATTTCCTTCGCTATGCTGAAGTTTTCTAATTTAAATATGTCCCATTTATTAATTTTTGTTGTTGCTGTGTTTGTCTTCGGTCAAATGAGTCATCAATTCTTTGCCTAGGCCAGCATCCAAGGGTCTGAGTTTTATCTCAGAATTTTTAAGGCCTGATACTTTACATTTAAATCCTTTATCCATCTTGAATTAATGTTTGAGTGTGGTGAGCAAGTGAGGCCCTATTTTATTTTTCTACATGAGGCTTTCCAGTCTTTCCAGCACAGCTGATTGAAGAAGGTGCCCTTTCCCCCGTTTATGATGTTGAACTTCATTGAAGATCAACTAATTGCAGATAGTTGGTTTTATTTCTAGGTCCCCTATTCTGTCTTATTGGTCTATGTCTCTACTTTTAAACCACTACTATGCTATGTTGGTCACTGCATGGGTCATTACGAAAGTTTTTAGATACACAAAAGTCCAGAAGCAGAAAACCCACGTGGATGGAAACAAATGAAACCCTCCTAACAGTGCCGATAAGCAGAGCAGGTTGAACTTGCACGAGTGGCTCAGAAAGAGAGCTGTCAACTGTGTTTCCTGGAAGGGAAATAATGGACCACAACACAGTCTGTGTCAAATCTCTCCTAGTGACCCTCGTATGGCGTAATAACACCACGCACGATTTAAAGTCAGGCAATGTGATACCTCCAGACTTGTTCTCTGCACTTAAGATGGCTTTGGAATTTGGGGCACCTTTTTTTAATTCCCTAAAAAGCAGAGCAGTATTTTTTGTAGATCTGTGAGCTATGGCCTTGGGATATCATGGGGATTGCACTGAATCTGTAAAGCCCTTTTGGGCAGGATGGACATACAAACCATGTTGACTCTCCCAATTCTCGGCCAATCACTTTGCCTGGGTCATCAACAATTATTTTCATCGTTGTTTTGTAGTTCTGCTTGTATAAATTGTTCACTTCCTTGGGGAAGTATATTACCAGGTATTTTAGTTTATTTGGAGCAATTGTGAATTGAATTGAATTCTTGATTTGAATCTCAGTTGGACTATTGTTAGTATACAGAAAGGGCATTGATTTGTGTACACTGATAAGGATTCTCAGACGGCTGCGTTTGTCAGCCTTGTGCGGCTCGAGCACAGTCCTGCCCATGCCACCAGGTAAGGGTGACTGCCAGTTGCTTGGTCCTCAGCTGTGGAATGCTGCCCACAAGTCCTCCCCGTCCCTGTGTGCCCCAACTTTCAAGGGTGATGGGGAGGGGCAGCGGTGGAACTGACTTCTGAATAGCATCCTGGACCAGCCTCAGCACCTGGGGGATCGTGAGCCAGTGGGTCTCCACTGCTCCATCTCCCCAGAGAAAGCCCACTGCGCCGTCTCCAGGTAGCCCCCTATGTCAGCTCCTTGGCCTTCTGCTGTGGAAGTTCCCTCCCCAGATAAGACAGCTGTGACCAAGGGGAGGTGCAGAGACCCAGGACTTCCCTCTCAGCGCCCTCCCAACCTGTGCACATCTTCACACAGGCCTCCTTCCCTGCCACACCTCCTGTCCCACAACTTGGATTCACGATTTGCTCTCTCTGAGCTGGCTGACCTTGGACATCCACTCACCACCTTACCCCTTCCCCGAGAGTGGAAGGTGCAGGCTGCTTGGGGTTCTCCGTCTTGGCCTCCCTTTTAGAAAAGAAATGGAGAAATCATGAGGAAGAGTAAATATTTTATGAAGTGGAAGTATATTATCATAAAAGTTTCATCCATCATCCTTACTGTCTTCACACTGAGTGGGCTGAGGAGAAGAAAAAGGAGGGTCTCGCTTTGCTCAGAGAAGGCAGGGCGAGGAAAGCAGAGGGGCCAGGCTAGACCAGATGGGCAGGCCCACAGGTGCAGCGTTACTGGAAAAACTCTGTGTGAGAGTGGACCTGCAACTTCAAATCCAGTCCTCGCAAGGGAAGACTTACTTGATAGTTTCAACATGATTTAAGTCTAAACATTGTTATGGTATTATTGTTTAAGACATTAGATGTTTTGGGGGGACGATTCTATATACAGAGTGTAGGTCTACATTTGTTTTAAATAGCAAAGATGACACTCCAGGGTTTTTAAAAGTCAACTATCTTTTGAAAAATGAAGCAAATCCACATAAAATAAAATAAAAAAATAACACCACCAACAAAAACAGTTACTGATCTTGGGTAGATCAGTGTTTTTCAAACATTTTTTTATCTCACGACACACTTAAACCTGTAGTTAAACTTCTGTGGTATGCTTAAATTATGCTGATAAAAAAAAGAAAGAGTAAAATAAGAATGTACTTACTGTACTTTGAACTCCTTTCAAAAATAATTTAATTAATGATAGCTAAAAATTTTTGCAGCAAACCTAAGATCCTCTCACAGCATAGATGCTTAGAATTTTTAAACATTATAAAATGCAGCAAATGTAACAGAGTTCCACACTATTTTAATTAAGAAAAAATATAGTGTAAACATGAGAATTTATGTTTTTATTTATCTTATCTTAAAGTTTGCCTTATATGTTTTTATTCTTTAATGAGAAAGTTTATAAGTATTACCTACCGTTAATAGAACATCTTTGAGTACTATGATAATAGGTCATCAATGAAGTTTATAAATCCAGTGAAAATACCAATAGAAATAACTGCAGTTTTTTTCTTTCCCAAATGTTTAAGTCAAGAACTATCACATTTGGGCGGCACCTCTGGTTCAGTGAGTAGGGCGCTGGCCCCATATACTGAGGGCAGCAGGTTCAAACCCAGCTCCAGCCAAACGGCAACAATAACAACAAAAAAGAAATAGCCAGGCATTGTGGCGGGTGCCTGTAGTCCCAGCTACTCAGGAGGCTGAGCCAAGAGAATCGCCTGAGCCCAGCAGTTGGAGGTTGCTGTGAGCTGTGATGCCACTCTACCGAGGGTGACAGACTGTCTCTAAAAAAAAAGAACTATCACATTTTTGTCAGGAGAATATTTTTAAATTTTTTTATTACATTTAAAACATAGAAGTTTAGGTAAAACAAGCTATACTCTAGTTAAATGTAAAACTAGCTTTCCCAAATATGAAAGTGTAAACCAATTTTATATTAATTTTTATGTTCCTTAGAGTTTCGTGTTTGGCTGGAGTTAATGAACTTGATATTTTTTCACCTTTGCTTAACGGACTTAGTTTTGAATCTTACTTAACAATATAGCCTGAACCATGTAACTTTAAAGCTTTATTGCAACAAGAAGTATTTAGTTTGGAGGATATGATGGAAGAAAATAAGCTGTTTGCTTGGAGGAAAAACATTTCAAAGGGCCTAATTTGTAGAACTGAAGCAGTTTTCGAGTTTCAAAACCCACAGAGCACTAAATTATTAGCTTTGAGTTGGCAACTTCAAGTGAACTCTTGAACTCTTCTGTTATTCAAATATGTTGAAGGATTAGTTATACACTCTATTTATATCCACTATATAGGATATTTAATATTATTTATATAGAGAAAAAGAATCTTCCCGTTGTTTATTGCATTTTTTAGCAACAGGCTAAACATCAACCATGATAATTTGGACATTATCCCCCCTATTCATATTTCATAACAACTGGGGCTGGCTTATTTGGATGAGCCACCAAACAAAGAAAACATTAATTTTTGCAAATATTTTGCAAATCCCATTTCTTCATTTTAGATCCTGTTGGAGAATACTTATGTTGATCTTTTGTCCATCAGCAAGACCTTCAAGGAGGTGGTGCTCCTTTGCTGGCCGCCCTCTGCCCGGTATGGTTACTGTGAAGGGTTCTACCGTTTTCTCGCCTCTGCGCTCTCCGCTGCCAGCTAAGGAGGAGTCGTGTATGAATTGGCTGATGTGGGGAGCCGGGACCTTGCTTGCAGGGAGAGGCTGGAGTTCCTGTCTAACATACATCAGACCTATCCTGTCCGCCTGTCCTCCTGACACGTTGCTTTTTCTTTAAGGAGGAATTTGAAAAGAAAACCAGGGAATTCAGGCAGCGAAGCAAGAAGGCTTATACAGACAGGCCTGTTCCCAGCAGATGTGGATAGAAGAGTTTATCCAAGATCACATTTTTGCCGCCCTGGAGGACACTGTACAAGGCAGGACTCCCTCTCTCCTCCTGAGGTAGGTGCTGTTTTTATCTGAGGATGGTAATTAAATAAAGGAGGAGGCCAACCACAGCTGTGTCTGTCGCCGCCTCACCATACCTTTCAACCCTTGAGATTTCTGCACCTGTTGGCCTAGCTGCCAGCGGCCAGCACCTGAGTTTCATCCCCAGGGGACTTGCTCTGAGGACCAAAGTCCATTCTGTTTTTTGGTGCCACCAGTCCAAAACTAAGTGGATTTTAAGACCCCTGGAGGCAGCTCTCAGATACTAAAGAAGGCAAATTAGTACGTTAGATATCCACAGTGTCTCACAGTCTCCCTAAGAGACTAATCACACAGACGGGGTAACTTGCTGATAATGGTTTGGTTGGTTTCTTTTCGTTTCCTGCCTTAGTGGCCACTTTCTCCTGACCTTTCCCTGTATCCATTCCCAAATAAACTACCCGTCTTTTACTCTTCTTCTTCTCAGGGTCTGTTTCCAGGGAAGCCGCACTGGGCCGTGATTTCTTTCCTTCGACATAAGGAGAACTTTGCTGTTCCCCTCGGGATTTTTCTTCCATATCTCAGTAATGTGTGGCTGGTCAGTGGCCCATCACTAGAATAATCTTAATTTCAAAGTAGATTAATAGGAGTTGACTGATACCTGCCTGTGCACATTTTCAAGTGATAATAAGTAGAGAATTACTCATCAGCAGAGGCTTATGTCATAAGCTGACTGTCTAGATGATGAATATATAATGAAATTAAACAGAATTGAGACAGATGGTTCTAGCTTTTGATAAATGTGCATATCTTTGTAATCAGATAATAAGTCTGCTGCCTGGAAGATCAATTGGGATATAATAACTTTGAAAACTAAATCATTTCATTGTTTGGCATCTATGAGACATGGTAAAAAGCAAATTTCAATTTAATTGACTTAAAATATTGCTTATTGTCTCCCTAAGCACTTGCTTAAAAGTGAAAAAGCAGATATGGTTCTCTGTCTCCTCGTATAAAATTGTTTATTGTGCTATATAACTTCAGAAAATCATTTCAAAGCATTTTGGAGATTGATGGCTTTTCTTGGATAAGAAAGAAGAAGTAAAAACATGTAAAGTAATTAATGTCAAAATATCAGATGATAATGTTATAGAAAATGAGAATCAAACTTTAAAATGCATCTGAGATTTTTAATTTTCTTTATATAAATTTGTGGACTAAAAGCAAATCTGTATGCATGTTTATTCTGGGAAGAGACTTGAGTATTTGGCATGTTATTATTTGCATATTTACTTATGAGACATTTTCAAATTAAATTCACATGCAAAATTTTAGTAAGAAATATGCCATGTGTATCTGATTAATAAATACAAGCAATAGGAATCAGGAAAAATCTGCTTTGCTTTTAGGCTAATTACTCACGACATACGATTTTAACCTTTTTATCCAATCAGTAATGCCGTAAATAACTTGCAAAGAGAAATTTATTGAATGAATCAGTGTTATTGTCAAAGATACTTAATAAATAATGACTGACTTTAGCGGTGTTTTGAGAGAGTTGGGATAGCAAGTGTTATTCACCTGCTCTTTTTGCCAGTACTTTATTAGAGTTATTTATTTAGTTATAGTTATCTAGTTGTTTTAGTTGTATACTTTATTTAGTTATTTTCAGTTGAAAGAAAAATAGTATTTAGAAATGTTTGTTATTCAAATGAGCTGTAGCAACCAGATTGGCAATCGTGTAAATTAACTTCCACTTATTTCCAATGATGGAACAAATTGACATGATCTAAGTGCTAATTTCATTCTTCTAAAGTGCTTTTCTTTGTCAACGTCTTGCCAGTATTCTCAACATCAATATTCTATTCTTTGAAGTGTCATCATTAAATCCTGGTACTTCAAAACAAGTAAGAACAATGTGGGGAGACCTCTGCGGAGATGGAAACTGCCTATGAGAGGTGCTGCATTCAGCGGTGAACGTCCCATCAGATAACGTGGGTACACTCGGGGACATGCAGGTAGCTGACCCCACAGGACACCTGGACAGTAAATGGGCAGAACAGCCATACTCTGCTTCCGTGATAACACAGGCTGTGTGGAGTGGCGTCAAGGAAAGGGAAGCTTGTTAGAGAAAGGGGCTAGGACAAAAGATGATGACAAGTAGAAATGACTAGAATACGCAGGTCTTATGCACGAAAAAATGTTAAGTAGAAAAATCAGAGGAAACAATTAGGGCTGAAGTCCAGAAGTAGACGGGAGCTCAAACATGAAAGGTCTAAGAATCATTCAAAGATTAAGACTGGTTTTTACTTAATAGTTTAAAAATTAACCAGTCCTGGCTTGGCGCCTGTGGCTCAATAGGCTAAGGCACCAGCCACGTACACCTGAGCTTGCGGGTTCGAATCCAGCCCGGACCCGCCAAACAACAATGACGGCTGCAACCAAAAAATGGCCGGGCGTTGTGGCGGGCGCCTGTAGTCCCAGCTGCTTGGGAGGCAGAGGCAGGAGACTCGTTTGAGCCCAGGAATGGGAGATTGCTGTGAGCTGTGATGCCACGGCACTCTATCCAGAGTGACAGCTTGAGGCTCTGTCTCTAAATAAATAAATAAATAAAATGTTAAATAAATAAATAAAGGAATGAGTGTTATCCGGGCTCTGCGCCTGTGGCTCAAGCTGCTAAGGCGCCAGCCACGTAAACCTGAGCTGGTCGGTTGGAATCCAGCCCGGGCCCACCAAACAATGATGGCTGCATCCAAAAAATAGCCGGGCGTTGTGGCGGGCGCCTGTAGTCCCAGCTACTTGGGAGGCTGAGGCAGGAGACTCGCTTGAGCCTAAGAGTTGGAGGTTGCTGTGAGCTGTGATGCTATAGCACTCTACCCAGGGCGACAGCTTGAGGCTCTGTATCAAAAAAAGAAAAAAAGAATTAGTGTTATCTGGATGTAAAATAAGCAAATCTTCTTTTACCAAATGTACTGGCAATGGAAATCAGATCAGGATAGTTCATTCTTAGCCTGGCGCGGTGGCTCACGCCTGTAATTCCGGCACTTGGAAGGCTGAGGCAGGTAGATTGCCTGAGCTCTCGGGTTCAAGACCAACCTGAGCCAAAGCAAGACGCCCGTCTCTAAAAGTAGCAGGGCGTTGTGGTGGGTATCTGTAGTCTCAGCTACTCAGGAGGCTGAAGCAGGAAAATAGCTTAAGCCCAAGAGTTTGAGGTTGCTGTGAGCTGTGACACTACAGCACTCTACCCAGGGTGACAAAGTGAGACTGTCTCAAGAAAAAAAAAAAAGTTCATTGTTAATGAACTTCTGAACATATCCTGTAATACTACTGTTATAAGAAACTTGAAGAGTTAGGAAAAGTTTAGCTGTGCTGTATAGTATTGAAAATTTAAATTTCAATAAATAAATGAAATTTATTTTTTTATTTTTTTTTTTTTCCTGAGACAAAGCCTCAAGCTGTCACCCTGGATAGAGTGCTGTGGCATCACAGCTAACAGCAATCTCCAATTCCTGGGCTCAAGAGAGTCTCCTGCCTCTGCCTCCCAAGTAGCTGGGTCTATGGGCGCCCGCCACAACGTCCGGCCATTTTTTTTTTGGTTGCAGCCGTCATTGTTGTTTGGCGGGCCCCGGCTGGATTCGAACCTGCCAGCTCAGGTATACGTGGCTGGCGCCTTAGCCCGCTGAGCCACAGGCGCCGAGCCAATAAATGAAATTTAATTTAAATTTTAACTAAAATAAAATTAAGATAACCATTTCCCACTTAGTCTAGCCACTTTTGAAATGCTAAATGGGGTGGGGGGCAGCGCCTGTGGCTCAGTGGGTAGGGAGCCGACCCCATATACCGAGTTACATATAGTTTCCAGGTGATACTTAAAGCTTTAGTTACTAGCTTGCACTAGTTCTGTTATGAAGGCTAGTCCATCGTTAAATTTAAACCAGAGTAGCAACCTAAACCATGGGACAATTACTCTGGGCAACACTTTTACTAGTTCAGGAGTCCATTTTATCCCAGTGGGGAAGACTTTTACTTATTCTAAGTATGTGCAGACCATCATCACCAGTAAGTACTTGTTCCCTCTAGACCTGGGTATTTCAGTAAAGTCCATCTGGAAGTCCTCAAAGGGCATTGCTCCATACAACTGGATTCCTGGTGGAAAGCATTGGTCCTTGGTGTGTGTTGAACTGTCTGCAGGTGACACACTGTTGACTGACGGTTTTGGCCAGAGCTACCAGGTGGAACATGTAGAAGTACCAGCCCAGCAACCTCAACAAAGACTTCTGTCCCAGATGGCTGTCACCAAGGTGGCTTCAAGAAGCTGGGGGACTGTTTTCGTCTATCTGGTATCTTTATCCTGGTTCCCTTCCATTGCCAACCATTCCTTCTCTTCCCCAGAGTAGATAGGCGAGAGCTCCAGAACCCACAGTATTGGGAGAGCCACTCGCAACACCTGGTACAGTTTGGATGCAGCCCTTTTGGCCTCAGTACTGACCCTAGTGTTCCCTTTAGTGATGGTGGAAGTGTCTCCTTTTTTTTTTTTTTTTTTTTTTTTTTGAGACCGAGCCTCAAGCTGTCACCCTTGGGAGTGTGCCGTGGCATCACAGCTCATAGCAATCTCCAATTCCTGGGCTCAAGCGAGTCTCCTGCCTCCACCTCCCAAGTAGCTGGGACTACAGGTGCCCGCCACAATGCCCGCTATTTTGTTTTTTTGTTTTTTTTTTGGTTGCAACCGTCGTCGTTTGACGTGCTGGGCTGGATTCGAACCTGCCAGCTCAGGTGTACGTGGCTGGCACCTTAGCCCATTGAGCCACAGGCGCTGAGCCGGAAGCATGTTCTTGATGTCCACGACAATGCATCACTGCCACCTTCCGGGGTTTCCATACTGCCTCTAGCAAGTACTCTGCCTCTGAAGTATCTCCTGCTGATATTTAATGTCTTTTTCTGCAGAATTTAATAGTCCCTTTTCTTTGTGTAATGCCCTGTGTACTTGGAGAGTCAGAAAAGATTACTTGGAGTCTGTGTAGATAGATATTCACACTTTTCTCTTGACATAGTTCTAAGGCTCAAGTCAAGGCAATTAACTCAGCCTTCTGAGCCGATGTTCCTTGGGGTAGGAGCTTAGCCTCTACAGTCTCTGTTAAGGTAACCATTGTGTACCCAGCCTGCTGCTCACCTTGTGCTGTCGTGTAACTGTTTCAGTCTACATAGAAGTCCCAGTCTGCATTTGTCCAAGGTTGGTCACACAAGTCAGGTCTGCTAGAATACACATTGTCCATAATTTCCGTACAGTCATTCTCAGTTTTTCTTCCACTGACTGGAAGGAGCATGGCTGGGTTCAGGGTTAATGTGGTTCTTGCATTATAGAGCCAAAAATGTCCCTTAAAGTGACCACAGAGTGGGATACTTTCACTCTAAGACTCTGCCCTAGAGTCAGCTTATCAGCTTCTTGCACAAGGAGAACAGTTGTAGCTAGAGCCCATAAGCATGGTGGCCATCCTTTTGCCACTTCATCCAACTGCTTAGAGAGGTAAGCTACAGGTGTTGGCCAGGACCCAACCAGCTGGGTTAACACACCCACAGACATCTTTCCTCTCTCTGAGATATACAGAGTGAAGGGCTTGGCCAAGTCTGGTAGCCCCAGTGCAGGTGCATTTATCCGCCTTAGCTTTAGCTGGGAGAAGGCATGTTCTTTTCTCCTCCTCATTCTAAGGGCTCTCCTTTCTCTCCTTTAGTTGCCTCATACAAGGGCTTAGCCAAGATAGCAAAGTTGGGGATCCAAAGATGACAAAACTGTGCCTAAGAATTCTTGAACCTGCTTTTGGCTCTTGGGAATGGGGAGGCGATTAATGACCTGCCTCCATTTCATGCCTAGATTCCTCTCCCCCTGCTGGATAGTAAATCCTGAATAATCCTACTTGCCACTGGCAAATCTGGGTCTTTTGTTTGGACGCTTCATAGCTACATACCTCTAGATGTCATAAAAGACAGTCCGTGCCTTGGGCGCAGCCCTGCTGGGTAGGGTGCCCTAGAAGGAGGTCATCAACATATTGGAGCAGCACACATTCTAATTCCTCAACGGGGAATTTCTCGAGGTCACAAGCCAGCGCTTCTCCAAAACTCCTGGGTGAGTTTTTGAACTTCTGTAGCAACCTGGTTCTTGTGTCCTGGATCCCAGTTCCCATGTCCGGTCTCTCCCACTGGAAAGCAAACAGCCTCTGGCTTTCTGGATCCAGGATTATACTGAAAAAGGCATCTTTTAAGTCCAGTCAAGTGGGCTACTTGCTTTCTGTTGGCAGCAGACTCAGCAGAGCATACGGATTAAGCGCAGTAGGATGCAGTGTTACAGTCACACCATTTACTGGGAAATTCTCATTTTAGGTTGAATTTTTCCTGAGGTATCTATATAGACACAGTAGATAAAATCTAATACTGCACAAATTATTCCAGTATAGCCAACAGGCGACCTTTGTTGAGCATTAAGGCTTCAGAGCAAATACAACTACTGTATATAGTTCTATACTCTTTGGCCAGTCTTTTAGTTCCATTTAACAGATCAGTTTAGTAAAACAGTTATGTCTCATTTTGTGAGTTGACAGTACAGACAAGGCTGGGATCTAATACAGGTGGGCCACAGCCTCTTTTCTCTTTGAATCCTTTTTCTCTCTCCAATTTCTCTCTTTACCAAAGACAAATTATAGCAGAACTTAGTTGACAAGATAAACTGTACCTTCGGTATCCTGGGTCTGATTATTTGCATAAAGTGCAGTAAGAATAATTATTATTCTGGGTTTTTTTTTTTTTTTTTTTTTGCAGTTTTTGGCCAGAGCTGAGTTTGAACCCACCACCTCCAGTATATGGGTCTGGCGCCCTACTCCTTAAGCTACAGGCACTGCCAAGAATAATTATTCTTCTAATAATAACTATGCAGTTCTCTTACCTTTAAAATTGGCTTTGCTGGAACCCTTATAAGGAATCTCAGGCTGGCCTTTTTTTTTTTTTTGTAGAGACAGAGTCTCACTTTATTGCCCTTGGTAGAGTGCTATGCCATCACAGCTCACAGCAACCTCCAACTCCTGGGCTTAGGTGACTGTCTTGCCTCAGCCTCCTGAGTAGCTGAGACTACAGGCACCTGCCAGCTATTTTTTTGTTGCAGTATGGCCAAGGCCGGGTTTGAACCCGCCACCCTTGGTATATGGGGCTGGCATCCTACTCACTGAGCCACAGGCACCACCCAAGCTGGACTTTCTTGAAAGCCTTTCACTAGCCCAGGTTTCATCTGTGCCATTAGAGACCTGTATGCATTGGGTAAATTCCTCTTCTCTTGAGGTCCCCAAGCACTTTTTGATTTCCAGACCCATCAGCAAGTGACCTTCATTACTTGCTACAGATCAGGAAATGTTACTGATGGGCATTTGGCCAGTTTTTCAAAGGGCTTTTTTTTTTAGAGACAGAGTCTCACTTTGTCACCCTCAGTAGAGTGCCATGGCGTCACAGCTCACAGCAACCTCCAGCTCTTGGGCTTAGGTGCTTCTCTTGCCTCAGCCTCCCAAGTGGCTGGGACTATAGGTGCCCACTACAACACGTGGCAATTTTCTTTCTTTCTTTTTTTTCTTTAGAGACAGGGTCTTGCTCTTGCTTAATCTGGTCTCAAACTCCTAAGCTCAAGCAATCCTTCTGCCTTGGCCTCCCAGAGTGCTAGGATTACAGGCGTGAGCCACTATGCCTGGCCCTTAATCCCAGTCTGTACTATTTGTTGCAACTAATTTAAGGAGGCCCAGCTCCTTTCAGCTCTCCCTATTTCTTCTCTTGGGCCTTAATCAAAGAGCAAGCAATGCCACCGAGAGGCACATTTAGGAAAGCACAGTCATTCATTCTCTTATCAGTACTCAAATCTCAAGACACAGGCAAAGGGCTCACCAAACTAATACAATATCTTGACACTCAGTTCTTTTCACTGGTCTTCTGCTTTTACACAGCTGAGAAGCAGAGGCAAGGAAGGGCTTCTAAGTTCCTTTGCTTTTTAAGTTTGACCTTAAGATTGCTTTCTTTTATTTTAATACTGCTAGAGGAACACCAAAGAGAAACAGTAAATATTACGTTGTTTGTGGGAATCTGTAATGCTTTTCCTTGGAGCACTTTGCTGGCTCTGGGAAAAACTATCTGTAAGACTCCCCAAGAATGATTTCCAGTTGTCCCAGCTTGCTGAAACCCCAGGGAAACTGTTATTAATCATACACTATATTCCCGTCCACCATTTAAAAGTTAACTCTCCCTTAAAGTTTGTTGAGTTCTGAGCATCCTTTAAATAAATGAATTAGTGAAATATTCATGTTTTCACCTTTGTAACTATTTAAGCTTTTCTTCTTAGCTGGGAAGCTGGTACAAAGGTTTTAATTGGAGAAGCAAACATCATCTAGAGTTGCACTCAACATGACCTGAGAGGCTAGAATTAATGACAACAAATTAAAGTGCTATTGTTGTATTCTTTGAGAGAGTGAACACCAACAGGTAAGGAACACTTAAGTATGAACTACACTCAGTAAAAACTGAAGCTTCAATTATCTTTGGCAATTTCAGAGAACTCTGAGGGTGACT
The DNA here is from genome assembly GCA_963574655.1 of Perodicticus potto. Taxonomy (NCBI): domain Eukaryota; kingdom Metazoa; phylum Chordata; class Mammalia; order Primates; family Lorisidae; genus Perodicticus; species Perodicticus potto. The sequence goes on along the minus strand of CAUYRH010139223.1, from coordinate 16,639 downwards.
GTGTGCAAGGCAAACAGCTCCAGCAACTCACACATCTTGTTTTAATCTTGCTTTGGATGATTATAATTTTGGGGTATAAATAAGTCATTAGCAAGAACAGAACAACAATAATTACAGTTAAGTATTTGCAGAACACTTTGATCACACTATGACGTCAAAAGGCTCCGTCGCTCTGCAGCTTCAAGATGGAAATCTGATGCGTGGTGTTTGCTCTCCACGACTGCCCTCTCCAGCCATCTCAAAGCCACCTCTGTCTGTATATCCTGGTATATGAAACATACACTGTTCTAATTACTCCACAAGTTGTCTCTAAAACCATTATACTGGACCAGAATGAAATTAGTTTTAACTCGTGTGTCATTTCCCACCTGTCTGTGCTACAGTAACTTTTGTAGCTGTCAACCAAATTTGGTGGGTTAATAAAGGATATTACATTATATCCACACCTCCTGTATTATCAGTCCTTCCAAGTGCGGTAAAAACCTCACGTGGATGAGATTAATGGAGCTCTGCCCTTATTGAGACTTCTGCTTTCCTATTCATTGCAGAGATCTTTATCTCCAGGTACACTAGATGGCAGGAGATGCTTGTGTTTACCTGTAGGATTTACTTAGCTATGTTTGGACTAGTGTATCAGTAAGGGTGCCTTGGTGGACAATGAAATACTAGAAAAAATTCAAGTCATAAGTGGATGTTAGATACAAAGTTTGGACTACAATATTAGTGAATAAAGATGTCCAAATGGATGTATTTGCATAACTTTAAAAGAACATGGGATTCAGGTAGGTGGATATTATAGCTTGATGTAAATTCTATTTTTTTTTTAAAAAAAAACTACAATTACTTGTAACTTGAAAAAATAAGGCAAGGTAAAAAGTGCACTGTGGAATATCAGGTGAAATTTTGACTGTCACAAGAGGTACAACACAATCAGAAAATAGTCCAGAGAAGGAAAAATAAAATTCACAGCAAGGATACGGTTTCTACATGAGAACAGACAAGTTAAAAGTTTCCACTGGAGCAATACAGAATTTTGTAAAATTATGGACAGAGTAGCCAGAGTATGTTAGCTTCCTCATCAGATGCATCTGTGCTTTCTATCTAAACAGTCACATGCACCGTCACGCACCCCTCTGTTGAGGGTCATTCCTACTTTCCTACTATCTTGAAGAGTGCCCTTGGACTAGTCTCTATGACACGACACTCTTCCCAGGGCGACAGCTTGAGGCTCTGTCTCAAAAAAATAAAAAAAAAAAAGATAAGCCTTCCTAAAAACCTACCTTCTAAGCTTCACTTGAAGTTGGAAGAGATGTGTAACCATGTTCTGACTGATACAAGCTTGCTGAAGAGTTAAAGTCTCAAAGGATAATAGCTTGCTGGCACCATATCACCCTGCCTCTTTCTTGAACTTAGGTGTGATGCTGTGTACAGGAGGAAAAGAGCTGGATTCTTTTTTTTTTTTTTGAGACAGATCCTCAAGCTGTCACCCTGGTGACATCACAGCTCACAGCAACCTCCAATTCCTAGGCTTAAGTGAGTCTCCTGCCTCCGCCTCCCAAGTAGCTGGGACTACAGGCACCTGCCACAACGCCCGGCCATTTTTTGGTTGCAGCTGTCATTGTTGATTGGCGGGCCCGGGCTGGATTCGAACCCGCCAGCTCAGGTGTACGTGGCTGGCGCCTTAGCCCATTGAGCCACATGCGCTGAGCCTAAAGAGCTGGATTCTTGATGGCATTGTTGAGCAGGCAAACCTATGGTAGTTACCATCTATCTCTGCACTTCTTGCTATGTGAGAAAAATAAATCCTCATGTGTTTTGGCCACTATCTTCTTATGGATTCTAACATATAATGTCCATTATTGTTAAATCCTAGAAGTTCAGAGACAAATCCATTTGGTTTCTGCTCTCAAGAAACTTACCTCAACTGAGGAAGAAAGAGATAGAGTCCCAACACAATGCATAGTAAAGATAAGTGTTCTATGGTGTTATTAGAACTTCTGATATTGGCTCAGAGAAGCAAGATCTGTGCTAGATACAAGAATAAGTAAAAATATTCCAAGGATATAAGGATGAAAGCCAGAGCATTTCAAGCAGAGAGGGGTTAATGCAAATAAAGACAAAAGAGGTATTAAAGCACATAGGCTATTCACAGAATAAAAGTAATCTAGAAAAAGGTGCTGACCTACCAAACTATGGATACAAGTAAAGTCTATTGGACTAAAGACAACAGAAACCATAATAAGCATTGTACTTTAGTTGGTAAAGAGTTAACAATTCCGAAACCACTATACAAATGGAATTGAACAGTCAGTAAATAGATAGTATATGGCAGAAGCCAGGTTTCTCACTTTTGGAGCGGGAGGTTACAAACAAGGGGAAAAGGCTAGAACAACACATATGGTAATGGCTGGAGCCTTTGGTATATACTCCTATTCAGCTTAATGTAAATACAGATGTTGCATATAGAAATATTTGTAGGTATGTGTATATAAATGGGCTGCTATACACACATATGTTTACTTACCCTGTCAGCTGAAAGGACCTATAAACAACTACACTCTGGTAGCAACAAGCATGCATAGCACCTAGATCTTAATACTGTTCTCTAGTAAAAAGGAACTAGGGCTCTTAGGAGAAACGGCTGATTCTAGGATGGAGGCAGACAGATAAAGTAAACCCGGAGTATTTTATAGTGCCAACAAGTTAGAAGTGCTCCAAAAGAAAAAAAAAATCCTAATAAAACACCTACTACGGTGAAGATATGGCAAAAGGTTATAGGAGCTCCCAATGGCCAAAGAATTCTTTGAGCAAAAAAATAAAAAATAGTTTTGGATTATAACCCAAAAGGTAAAATATCTGTGTATCTATTCTGATATTAATGTTTGAATACACAAATAAATGGGATAAAAGAGAAAATTTTTCTATACAAAGGAATTCCAAATAATTAATGTAAATACTTTGTCCTCGAGAAGGTAGAACATAACTCCTCATTCTCAAATTGTGGGCTGCAAATAATGACCTCCTTCTAAAGAATACAGTATGGAAAGGGAGAAAAATAACTCCATCAAGCAGTGGAGAAGCTTGACAAACACTTCCTCAGCCAGGTGATCTAGGTTAAGGTCAACAGTGATAGGTCATGTTAGTAGTATGTAGTCTTTTTTTCCTTTTTTTTTTTTGAGACAGAGCCTCAAGATGTCACCCTGGATAGAGTGCAGTGGCATCACAGCTCGCAGCAACCTCCAACTCCTGGGCTCAAGCGAGTCTCCTGCCTCCGCCTCCCAAGTAGCTGGGACTATAGGCGCCTGCCACAAAGCCCGGTCATTTTTTGGTTGCAGCCGTTGTTGTTTGGCGGGCCCGGGCTGGATTTGAACCCACCAGCTCAGGTGTACGTGGCTGGTGCCTTAGCCCGTTGAGCCATAGGCGCTGAGCCAATAGTATGTATTCTTGATATGTTATGGTAAGAATGGCACTTTATGTGAAGAACTCTGTGTTCTTCTTCCTAAACCTCCATAGCATCAATCTAATCATGAAAAAAAAATCAGATAAACCCATGCTATGAAATACCTGACTAGTATTCCCTAAAACTGTCAAGGTCATTAAAAACAAAGAATGTCTGAGAAACTGTCAGCCAGGAGAAATCTAAGGAGACATGATGACTAAATGTAATGTGGTGTCCTGGATAGAATCCTGGAACTGAAAAAGGGCACTAAGTAAAAACTAATGAAATCTTAATAAACTATAGACTTTAGTTAAAAGTAATGTATTAATATTGGCTCATTAATTGTGACAAATACAACATACTAATATAAGATGGTAATAATAGGGGAAAAGGGGTATGGCCTATATGGAAACTCTCTACACTATCTTCACAGTTTTTCTCTAAATCTAAAACTGTTCTAAACAGTTATTTAAAGTTATTTAAAACAGAATAATTTTATGTGCCTAGTACCTTTGACATGTGAGAAGCAGATGGTAGAGTGGGGAGGTGGTTACAAGGCTGAAAAGTTAGGCAGGGGCCAGATAATGAGGAATCTTTATATGTACTAAATTAAGCTTTTTTTTTTTTTTTTTTGAGACAGAGTCTCACTTTGTTGCCCTTTGTAGAGTGCTTTGAGGTTATAGCTCACAGAAACCTCACATTCTTGGGCTTAAGCCATCCTCTTGCCTCAGCCTCCCAAGTAGCTGAAACTATAGGCGCCTGCCACAGTACCCACCTATTTTTAAAGACAGGGTCTCGCTCTGGTGCAGGGTGTACTCAACCTCCTGAACTCAAGCAATCCACCCACTTCGGCCTCCCAGAGTGTCAGGATTACAGGTGTGAGCCATTGCACCAGGCCTCTAAATTAAGCAATTTGAGCATTTTTTAATAGGCAGTGGCAACAACCAAAGAGTTTTTTTTTTTTCAACCAAAGAGTTTTAAACAAGTGAGCAACATGACAAAATCTGTACATTAGTCCCCCCCTATTGACAGGGGATACATTCTAGACCACCCAGTAGACGCCTTAAACGTGAATAGTACTGGACCCTATATATACCATGTTTTTTCTTATACATAGAAGGTTGGACAATTAAATTCATGAATTCACCCTAGAAAAAGTGCTACATACCTCCTTGCTGAATATCGCTATTTTTACCAGATGGCCAAAGGGAGTACTTCTGAAGGTGGCCGAGGGGAGTGTGCGACCAAACCTGCCCAACAGAGTACTTCTTAGCTTTCACGCTAGAGATCTGGGGACAAAGATGATTTCTTTTACCTGCTACATATGAAATATGACGTACAAAGCCCTGAAGCTGTTGAATGCTGTATTGATCAGGATGGGCTGCCATAACAAAATATCATACATAGGAGGCTGGAACAGCAGAAATTTATTCTGTCGTGAGTCTGGAGGCTAGAAGTCCCAGATGATTTGGTTCCGTTCCTGGTAAGGGCTCTCTTCCTGGCTTGTAGACAGCCATCTTCTCATTGTGTCCTCATATGGCCTTCTTCTGTACACTTGCGGAGAGAGCGAGCTAGCTATCTTTGGTATCTCTTCCTCTTTTCATAAGAACACCAGTCCTTCTGAATTAGGGCCCCACCCTTATGACCTCACTTAACCTTTATAACCTTCATAAAGGCCCTATCATATAGTCACATTGGGAGTAAGGGCTTCAACATACAAATTTGAAGGGGTGACACAATTTAGTAAATAACCAAAGTCATCTTGGAGCCATGAGTAGACCTTAGGATGGTATGGAACAATTTTAGGATGAAGCCAATTATGAGGCAAGAAAACTGAACTGAGAAGATAAAAAGAAGTTAGATCCCATTGTTTCATTTGAAGCCAGTTTCATCTCTGTTTTTTCCAGTTGCTGGGCCAATACAGTCCTTAATTATTTAAGCCAGCCTCAGTTTTCTATTATCTGTGTTCAAAAATAACCAGATAAAGCAGTTGTTGATTTCCTCTAGCACCTGGCAGTTTGGTTTGATCTGGATTAGGCCGATCTAGGCTTGGAGTAGAGAAAGTAAAGGTGATTCAGGATGGTAGAACTGAGAAAAATATAACTGGTGCCCATGAAGCTCATGCTGACAGCAAAAAAATACAGAGGGTAGAGAGTAGGAGAGGTTGACAGGTGGGAGCTGACAGACCTGATGTGGCCGAAGTCTGGGTTCAACAGAAGCAAAGGGAGGGGCAGACAGATAGGAGGTACTAGTTAGAAATTAGGCCTTCTAATCCATGCCACCTAGTACAAAGCAGTAACAGGGTAGCAATGGGAAGAAATACTGCTTTGAATGAGAGACTCTTACAGTGTGGCTAAAACTACAAGACCATAAACACCTATGAAAGAGAAACATTTCAGCATTGACAAAAGTGAAAAAAAAATAGATTTCTATTCATCATTTTACTTTAATCTTCTGAAGATTAAATAAACCTCCAGTCCTCACTCTTCAAAAACAGTTCCCCACAGACCACATCTACTAAAACAAAATTTATCAAACCAAGATCCTATGATAACTTTTTAAGTTGTGTTTTCATTATGTTACTACCCTAAAGATATAATCATTGGGAACACACATATAACTACTACTTGATTACAGCGTCTGTGTTTGCATCTATGATGTTGTTGGCAACAAGCTGCACTGATGTAATATGTAAATGATACATCTGAGTATATAGCACCCTGTAAAAAGATTCTGTCGTCTTTGAATAGAGAAAAGTGGTGAGGGAATTAGGAATACACACAGCACAGATGGGCTGAAATTGAAGAAGCTTTGTGGCGATGGTCAGTACCTTCATTATGAGTTCCAATCTAGTTTTGGTAAAACATCAGCAATCACACTAAAGTGCTGTTAATTTGAGTTTCACTGGTTTTGTAGTTGTACTTATTTTGATTTTGTAGTTGAATAGGAACTCTATGCACAAGGAGCTCCTACCTAGATTTGTGTTTATAAGCAATATAATAAAAATATTTTAAGTCAACCCAGATTTTTTTCCTTTAAATGAAGGCTTATTTCTCAACAGTGAGAAACATAATAGCAGGAGACTGTGTTCCCGAGAATCCTATCCTTACTTCTCTGAAGACCCCTAAGTAGGGCGGAGTAACTTCAAATCTCCTTGGAAAGCAATTACGGGTAGAGATGAATTTGGAATAAATTCAGCCTCTGCCAGTTAATACCCCTGTCTTAGTTTGACAACCTCTGGCATGATACTTTGTTAATCTCAACTTCCTTCATAAAATATGGCTAATAAGATCATTTTAAAATATAGGAAGCTGCAAAAGGAGGTAATTTATTATAGTATAATGCTCATTGCATAGAAAGCATTCTAACTGGTGGCTGGTATTGCTATTATTATCATTAGTCAGTCTCCACAATTTTCACAGGGCTTTGTGACTACCACAAGATCAAGCCTTCTACTAAAATGCTTCTTAGCTTAAGCAGCCCTAAGTCGTCCCAATTTCCCAAGAAGGTAAAAGACTAATTTACCAATGAGATTATATCTTTAGAAGGAGTGTTAAACCAAGAATAGAGTAAGTCAAGCGGCACCTTAGCTCAAGCGGCTAAGGCACCAGCCACATACATTAGAGCTAGCGGTTTCGAATCCAGCCCAGGCCTGCCAAATAACAATGACAGCTACAACCAAAAAATAGCTGGGCGTGTGGCAGACGCCTGTAGTCTCAACTACTTGGGAGGCTGAGGCAAGAGAATCGCTTAAGCCCACGAGTTTGAGGTTGCTGTGAGCTGTGACGCCATAGCACTCTACCCGGGGTGATAGTTTGAGTTTCTGTCTCAAAAAAAAAAAAAAAATAGAGTAAGTCCCAAGTTTAAGTCTTGGTTCAGCCACCTATTATTTTTGAGTTTTAGGAAAGTCACTTATTATACCTAGGCCTATAGGCTTATTTGTAAAATGAAGATAATTACTAAGTCACAAAGTTCTTACAAAGAACATTATAAGCTATGTAGCGTTTCACAAACATAAAGTCGAATTATTATTCAATAAATTCCAGAAACATTTTTAAAGGGTACTTTTTTTTTTGAAACAGAGTCTCACTATGTCGCCCTGGGTAGAGTGCTGTGGCGTCATAGCTCACAACAATCTCAAACTCTTGGGCTCAAGCCATTCTCTTGCCTCAGCCTCCCAGGTAGCTGGGACTACAGGCACCCACCACAATGCCTGGCTATTTTTTTTTTTTACTGTAGTTGTCATTGTTGTTTAGCAGACCCAGGCCGATCTTAAACCCATCAGCCCCGGTGTATGTGGCTGGCGCGGTAGGCACTGAGCTATGGGCACTGAGCCATTTCAAGGGTACTTTTAAAAACTTGAAAGGGGGAAAAATTTACAATAAAACTAATAAATAATTAGAAAAATCATCCGCACCGCCACTGTGTAGGATCAGGTGTTGAAGTGGTCAGTTAGGACAAGCCAAACCATAAGTAACACCTAAGTCTTACTTTCTGCAAAAGTGCAAGCAGGAGGCAAAGAGGGGTGCCTGCTCCCCAAAGTCCCAACTTCCCCTCACTGAGGGACAACACTGGCTGACATAAAGTAGGTACAGCAAAGATGGGAAAAGGCCTTACTGTCAAGGAGGTGGGGGGAAGTCTCCTGCTTTTTGTACTGACCCCTGTGGTGGAAATAGAGGGGGGAGTGGGAAGGAAGAGGATCTTGGAGAGGAAGGAGTGGTGAATGGAGGCCCTGGGGCTAGGAATGCAGGGGACTGAGTCCTGACTACAGCCCCTCCAGAAAAGTGTACCATTTCTCCCCAGGAGGCCTTCTAGGCAAAGCCTAGTAATTGCCTAGGGTCAGGCCTGAAAGACCACATATAGGATCTGAATGCAGCCAGATGCTATCCATCAAAGGAAAAAAAAAGAATACAGTCCTGCTTTACCCAACACATAATAAACCTTATCTCATGAAACTATACAAACTTAAAAAGACCATAAATTTAAGAACGGTTTAGAAAAGTCCATGAATAATAGTGTCACAACAAGCTGCTTAAGAATAACTGAGAAGGCTCAGCACCCGTACCACAATGGCTACAACACTGGGCCACATGCACTGAGGCAGACCCGGCCTAGGCCAGCTAAACAACAATGACAACTGCAAAAAAAATGGCCAGGTGTTGTGGTGGGCACCTATAGTCCCAGATACTTGGGAGGCTGAGGCAAAAGAATTGCTTAAGCCCAAGAGTTTGAGGTTGCTGTGAGCTGTGATGCCATAGCACTCTACCACATGTGACATAATGAGACTGTCTCAAGAAAAAAAAGGAATAACTGAGAATACTAATTATATGATTAATCTCCAAGGAACACATTATGTAGAGAAACTTTAGTAATCTTCAATCTATGAAAGGTCTTACTCCTATGATCATTAGTAAGATAATTTTTAACAGCTTAAAACCACTTTTTCTACAGGAATATTTTAAATGCTCATTAAAATATCAGGCTAGTCTACACATACTTTTTAAATCCATGAAAAGAAATGTGTTTGTACATTTTAAATGGTCTTAGAAAATTGGCAAATTCCATTTTCCCAAATAGTTGAAACACTGCCAATCCATATTGCTGGGGCAACTTGAATCTTATTTAATGCAAAAATGGACTGATTAAATGATTCTTTTAAGCAACAACAAAACACATAAAAACTGCCAGCGCTCTCCTTGCCACCTGACAACATAAGGTGTGTCTAGAAGGTAATACTGTTTAACTAAGAATTAGATCTGTACCTCAAAGTAAGTGTTGTCCCTTCAGATAAGTCAACTTAAGAGATCAGTATTTATTCCAATAACAGCAAAACATTTTTAAAATCCTATTTTCACATAATGTCCTCATAGCAAGCTATTGATCTTTTTCATATCCTCAATGATGGCAAACTCTTTGCTTTAGAATAGTATTTTTTATTTCAGATTAAGCTGCTTTTCTTGTTACCATAAAAGTATAAACTTCCAACTTAACCAGCTTGAATAAATCATATTCAATAAGATAATAGTTGCTGGTATATTCTATTTCCTAAAATAGCCATACCTCATAAGTCAAGTCCACATAGTACATACTGTAATACCACAAATGATAGCATCCTTAGTGCATACGCTTTTTTTAAGAAGCCAAAACTATCCGGAAATATGAGTTGTATGTTTTGAAAAAGTGTTTTTATTTTAATATAAAAGATACACAGAGGTGCATGCCTGTAGATCTAACTACTTGGGAGGCTGAGGCTGATGCTGAGGTGAAAGGATTACTTGAGGCCAGGAGTTCAAGGCTATACTGTCCTATGGTGATACCAATGAATAGCTACTGCACTCCAGCCTGGGGAACACAGCAAGACTCTGTCTCTTTAAAAAAAAAAAAAAAAAAGGAAAAACAAAGAAAATATACAGAGGGAAAAAGATCCCTCTACAAATGCAACAAAAAATAATACGAGATACCTGGGAATAAAATTAGCCAGCAACGTACAGGACCTAAGTGAAAAAACCTATACAAACTTTGCAGAGGGACATGTTAGATAATTTTAGTAAATAGAAGACAGTACACAGATTTCTGGAGCTGAAGATCCAATACTGTAAAAATGTAAACTCTTACTTTACAATTAAAGTAATTCCAAAAATGTTTTGGGGGAACTTGAACAAGTAATTTAAAAGTTCATCTGGAAAAACCAGCTTGCAAGAAAGTGCCAGGAAAGTACTAAAGGAGAAAAGAATGATGTTTGGTTGTGGTAGGGTGGGGTTGGGGTGGGCTGTGGTGCTTGCCCTTCCAGATATTACAACACACTATAAAACAAGTAAGTCTTGGCCAATGCCGGGATATATAAGTCAAAGCAAATGAAACAGAATAGGAAGTCCAGAAATTAGTCAAAACATATGTAAGAATTCAATTTGTAATAAAACTAAACTTTCTAATCAGTGGGTTAGAACTGGTCTATTCAAAGAAGTATATTAAGAAAATGTGCTACTCATTTGAAAAAAAAGTTACATCCCAATTTCATATGTAATATCAAAATAAATTCTAGATGAATTCTAGATAAATTCATATAAATTTTTATTTTAAATGTAAAAAGTTACATCTTAACAGCCTTAGAAAAATGTAAGTTGAATATTTACTAAAATGTGGGTATAAATGACTCTTTTACTTATTTATTTGAGACAGAGTCTCATTATGTTGCCCTCAGTAGTCCCATGGCGTCACAGCTCACAGCAACCTCAAACTCTTGGGCGTCAGTGATTCTCTCGCCTCAGCCTCCCGCGTAGCTGGGACTACAGGCACCCGCCACAATGCCTGGCTATTTTTTTTTTTTTATTGTAGTTGTCATTGTTGTTCAGCAGGCCCAGGCAGGGCTTGAACCCACGATCCTTGTTGTATGCAGTTGGCACCACAACCACTGAGCTATAGGCACCAAGCCTAAATGGCTCTTTTAAACATGATCCCAAGCCATAAATATAAAAAGAGGGAAAAAGACAAATAAATTGCTTACATTAAAATGAATGGGAAAAGACACTGGTGGAACTGCCTGCAAAATACTACAGTGTGTTAATATTATTAACATATAAGGGATGTTTAGAAAATAATAAGTAGAAATGATCGTGGTAAAAAATGTGCTAATGCCATGAATAAGTATTTACAAAAGAAATTCAAATGACCACTAGACACTTGAACATGTTCGCCACACTAATCGTTAATGGCTTTTTAGAATTCTTTTGACTGCAAGTAATAGAAGGCACTACTACAACTGCCTTACATAATAAGGGAATAATCTCTCTTGTAACTGGAAGCCTAGAGGTTGGACAAGTTCCAGGAAAGGCTTCATCTGCAGTTCTCTAACATCATCAAGGATCCAGGTTCCCGGCTCCCCTTCCTCCTGCTCTCCACAGTGTCATGTTCATCCTATGCCTGGGTCCCTCTGCCAGGTGCAACATGGCACCAGTAATTTCAGGCATTACACTGACAAGGCAACATCCAGAGACAGAAAAGGATCATCTCTTTCTTGTGTCTCTTTCTAGGAATGAACTTTCTCACACGCTCTGAAGCAGGCTTGCTCTCAGAGTTCACCGGACAGGACTGGGTCACAGACTGTTCCCAAACTAGTCTCTGGTAAGGGAATGTTATTGCTATGACTACCTTAGACTAGTGGTTCTCACAGTGTAGTCCATGGATCTCTGGGGGCTCCTAAGACCCTTTCAGGGAATCTTTAAAAGTCAGAATTATTATTACTATTATTATTTTTTTTGAGAGAGAGTCTCACTTGGTCACCCTGGGTAGACTGCCGTGGCATGTTAGCTCACAGAAACCTCCAAGTCTTGGGCTCAAGCAATTCTCTTGCCTCAGTCTCCCAAGTGGCTGAGACTACAGGCGCCTGCCACAACGCCTGGCTATTTTATTTAGAGAGAGGGGTCTTGCTCTTGCTTAGGCTGGTCTTGAACCTGTGGACTCAGGCAATCCACCTGCCTCAGCCTCCCAAGTGCTAGGATTACAGGTGTGAGCCCGGCTTTCAGAATTATTTTTATGATAATATAAATCCATTGTTTGCCTTTAAAAAATTTTTTAATTAATTTATTTTTTGAGACAGTTTTAACTTGCTGCCCTCAGTAGAGTGCTGTGGTGTCATAGCTCACAGTAACCTCAAACTCTTGGGCTCAAGCCATCCTCTTGCCTCCTCCTCCAGTAGCTGGGAGTAGCTATAGCCCACCACAACGCTCAGTTATTTTTAGAGACAGGGTCCCACTCAAGCTCAGGCTGGTCTTGAATTCCTGACTCAGGCAATCTACCCGCTTTGGCCTCCCAGAGTGCTACGATTACAGGCTTGCCCCTTTTTAAAAAATAGTTGTGACTTTGCACTGATGAAACACAGGCAATGTGGATAAAATGTTAGCACTTTAGCCTGAATCAAAGCAATTGAACCAAACTGTACTGAAGGTCACTGTCTTTTTCACCAACCATGGTCTTACCAAAAAAGAAAAAGATAGTTGCATTTAGCATTTCCTTAATGAAGCAATAAAAGTTGTTTTCACTGAACACCATTTATATTTTGGCATTTTATAAAACATAAAGAAAGGCTGTCAGGAAAACAACCAACACCATTTGTTACCTTTGATAAAATTCAAAATTTTAAGTAAAAATTAGAACTCTGGAGAACCAGTGTCTACTATTGTAAGTTTAACATTGTTCTAATACTTAAACTCTGTTCTGATATTTCTGATACTATTTAATGAAATATGTCAACATTTTTGACATATGCACAACTCAGTGAACCAATATACGGCTTCAAATTTCATATTGTAGGGTGGCGCCTGTGGCTCAACGGAGTAGGAGCACCGGTCCCATATATGGGAGGTGATGGGTTCAAACCTAGCCCCGGCCAAAAACTGCAAAAATAAATAAAATAATAAATAAATAAAAATATTAAAAAAAATTTTATATTGTAATTAAGCTTTAAGAAATTACCACTTAGTGGGATTTGGTATAGTATGAAAGTAGAATACCCATACTCATCTGAAGAGACTATTAAAGTACCCCTTCCTTTTCTAACCCCTTATAAATTAGTATGAAATCAGACTTCTTCACATATATATCAACCAGAACCACATATCATAACAGACTTAATGCAGAAACAGATGAAAGAATCCAGTCATCTCTTAAGCCAGACATTAAAGAGATTTGCAAAAATGTAAGACAATGCCACTCTATTATTTTTCTTTTGAAAGTGTTTTTTATATATTTTATTCATGCTAATATGCAATGGTTTACTATTGCTATTTTAATGACTTGATAAACATTTAATTATTTAAATTTAGTTTTTTCTTAGCTTTAGTTTCTATAGTCATGATTCACATCAACAAAAGCTCTTTGGGGCCTCTGTAAATTTTCAGTGTTAGGAGGTCTTGAGACCAAAAAGTTTGAGAACCACTGCCTTAGGTTAATTTTCTGGGGTGATATGGATACTGGAAAGTATGTCATAAGAAATACATTTTCTCACTATCATTTTGACAAAGGTGAAATGTGATCAGTAGTGTGAAAAACAGGCATCCTCACACAATGAAGAGAGAATACACCAATAGACTTTTCCTAAGGAGACTTGGGTGATGCATGTGAAAATTTTTAGACAAAGAATGTGATAGAAAATTACATTCTACAAATCTGCAGTATAGCCTAAGAATGTAATCAGAAGAATATATTAAGGATTTGTCACAATACTGTTTGTACATTATACTGAAAGACTGCAAACAGTCCAAATATTCATCCTTTTTAGAGGACTAAATTATTGTACATCCACAGAAAGGAAAACAACATACCCACTTTAAAATGTTGTTAAAAACCTAAATTTGCTGGTAAGGAAATATGCCCATGATTTATTAGGTGGAAAAAAACAGTATTTATAGTATGGTCTAATTTTTTAAATTTCGATATATGGTAGAACCTCCAGAGTTGAACACTGACTACCTCCTTAAGTTAACCTAATTTTTACAGACCAGAAATATACTAAATGTGCATGTCAGTACAGTAGGCCTAACCCTTACCACCTCCATATGCTGACCAGTTTGCTATAGCCCCTTGGTTTATCAACTTACAGAGATTCTACTTTATATCAAAAAATATACATATTCAAAGTCTGAAAGAATTTACAGTAGTTATTGCTGATTGAAAGGGTCACAGGTGATCCTTCTATTTTCCTAATACAAATCAAAATATTCTTTCTTTTTAAGCTCTAAATACTTTTATAACCAGAATACATAAAAACATTTAAAAAATCACAAGTATAGGCTGTGCCTGTAGCTCAAGCGGCTAGGGCACCAGCCACATACATCAGAGCTGGAGGGTTCAAATCCAGCTTGGGCCTGCCAAACAACAATGACAACTATAACCAAAACATGGCCGGGCGTTGTGGCAGGCGCCTGTAGTCCCAGCTACTTGGAAGGCTGAGGCAAGAGAATCGCTTGAGCCCAGGAGTTAGAGGTTGCTGTGAGCTGTGATGCCACAGCATTCTACCTAGGGCGACAGCTTGAGGCTCTGTCTCAAAAAAAAAAAACAAAAAAGCCCCACAAGTATATACATTCTATATAGTATTCATGAGTAGAGGATCTATGCTAAGGAAGGAGGGGGAAAATGGTATGTGCAGTAGGTAGCAGTAACACTAGAATTATCTGGTAGTTACCTATTTACACGGAGGAAAAGATGCTGTTGAATATGTAAGAGCCTGGTTAATAGAGAGAATGCTGGATTTAAGATCCAAATACCTGAGGCCCAAAGAAGTCCAGGGTAAGGTTACTTAAAAGACCCCAATAGAGTGTGTAAGGCAGATGATGGTGGATATTGATGAAAGTGGGGCAAAGAACCATGAAATAGGAAAAAATTATTAGAAAAGGAAAAGAGGGGCAGCACCTGTGGCTCAGTGGGTAGGGTGCTGGCCCGATATACCAAGGGCAGCGGGTTCAAACCCAACCCTGGCCAAACTGCAACAAAAAAATAGCCAAGCGTTATGGTGGGCACCTGTAGCCTTGGGAGGCTGAGGCAAGAGAATCACTAAGCCCAGGAGTTGGAGATTGCTGTGAGCTCTGTGATGCCACGGCACTCTACCGAGGGAGATAAAAAGTGAGACTCTGTCTCTACGAACAGAAAAAATAAAAAATAAAAAAAGGAAAAGAGTAGCAGGAGGAGGTAGGAAACAAAGAAATAGCTCATGCTAGAAGGCCAAATTCCAGTTATCAAGAAACTTCCTATTTACCAACTATGGCAGGCATTTGCTACACAGCAGTTTGACATCATGGCTGCTCTCTCTTTCCACTTGGTAGCTGCGTTTCTGATGCACCAGGATCTTTTCATTTATAGTACTTGTTAATCATCAGACAGCAAACACAGATGGCACCAGTCAGGTCTGCCCAGCCTTGCTGCTGAAGCTGGAGCCAGCTCCTAGGAAAGCTTGTGCACCCTCTGCCGGTCAGCCCCACACCAAGACAAGAGGGTCTATGTCCAAAGGACACAACTTCCTAAATCACAGGGATTCGTATTGTGTGTTTTCCAGCTAATTTCAGTGGAGTTTGGAAACGCTTTCCTCAAACTGCCAGCTAAAGGAGACAATTTCAGACTAAAACAATGACTTCCTTTGTTACACCAAAGAAAAACAGCATGGAAACTAAAGACAGTGAGAAAACATTCCATTGAAAGCATTTTAAGTTCAAATGATTTCACCTTATTTCTTAATAGTTAAATAAAGATGTTCAGATAACTACAACATTTAATATTACCATAAAGCTCTATTAGAGTTTAATCTGGTTGAAAATCTGAGAATCACTAAAACAAATAATATTTGTAGAGCTGGGGGTTTTTTTGCAGTTTTTAGCCAGGGCTGGGTTTGAACCCGCCACCTCCAGCATATGGGGGCAGTGCCCTACTCCTTTGAGCCACAGGTGCCGCCATATTTGTACAGATTTTATAACTTACAAAAGTCATGACATTCATTTTCATGCCTAGTCCTCACAACAATCCTGTAAGCAAGGGAAGAAGGGAGGAAAAGCATTTCCGTTATCATTGTGGCAGGAAAATGGCAAATTAAAACAGACACTTACATTAACAATATAGAGGAAGGAATCTTTAATTATTGAACTGACGGGGAAAAAAAGCATAAAAGAATTTTGGGGGAAAAACTGTTCCCTGGAATTCAGCATTTCACTCCTTGAGGCACTCAAGTTCTCACCAGCAATTAAAAGTTCCTTCCTCTATATTGTTGCTGGGTCTGTTTTAATTAGCCATTTTCCTGCAACATCACCACTGTACCGATGAGAGATCTAAGGTTTAAACAGTTTACAGAGGCAACTTGCGCACATAGCCACTAGAGCCAACTATCCAAGTAGGCTCCTGATGATGCCGGAATTGCTCTGCTCAGGGGTTTATGTAGTCCCAGGGAGTTGTTTTGCCGGAACTTCTTAGGGTGTGGGTCTTCATCAGTTACAGCCAGCTGTCCAATGAAGACCCAGACCCTGGAAACTGACATGACATTGACCAGTCAGATGTGCATCAAGAGAAGACAGCAAGGCGCCATCCATGAAATGGACTAGCCAGAAGAGCACGGGGAGATGACAGCAAGGTGCCAGTGTCTTCCACACAGGTGTTCGGCCCTTCCACAAGCCGGTTCCTCCATCCATCACAGCATCAGCACCGCCAGGGCCAAGGCGGCGG
>CAUYRH010139222.1:0-15234 GCA_963574655.1 Perodicticus potto | reverse complement strand
GTGGCATCACAGCTCACAGCAACCTCCAATTCCTGGGCTCAAGCGAGTCTCTTGCCTCTGCCTCCCAAGTAGCTGGGACTAGAGGCGCCCGCCACAACGCCCGGCCATTTTTTGGTTGCAGCCGTCATTGTTGTTCGGCGGTCCGGGCTGGATTCGAACCCGCCAGCTCAGGTGTACGTGGCTGGCGCCTTAGCCCATTGAGCCACAGGCGCCGAGCCGCGGGGCTGTCTTTGATGATGACAGTTTCTTCCTAGGAACTCAGAAGGAAGAGAAAGGTGCTAAAATGGCTAAGGGCACCAAGCTGCTCACTGTTTGCAGGGAGCCTTCGAGCTTTTCTGTCATGATGGTCCTTTCAGTGAGGGCCACCCTGCCTCCTTCTTCACTTGGAAAGGTGATGCTCTCGCTGCTAATGGCTGGTGGTTAGTCTGACCTCCCAGTCCTTGGTGAGCACCCCACTCTAGCACATGGAGTTATTTTCTGCCATTTATTATTGTGTGTCTGTCTCTCTCACTAGGCTGAACTCTTTAAGGACAGAAGGGAGCTGGGCTTTATCCATCTTTACACTTCTTCCTGTTGAGTTCTAAGTGCCTAGCACAGAACCTGCCTAATAAGGAGGATTGATAATGCAAGAAGGGTACTCCCATGGCCACCCAAGGGACCACCAATGCTCTAGAATTACAAAGTCCTTCTAGCACAGCCTTGAGGAACATGACGTTCGTCTTTGGAACATGACGACTGCAGACCTTCAGTCTGCTTAATTTTATATTCAGCCCACATCCTATTCATTCTCCATGTCTGTAGTTTGCACAACTTCTGTGCTATGAATGCTTCGACTATGGGTAAAGCAGCAATCTTTTATATTTGTGAGCTGTTGGTGCTTTCTAATATCCACACACACCCAGCCTAATACTCTGTACACAGTTGGTGCTTCAAAAATGTTTGTGTAATCTACATTTCCTTGTGCCTCAGCCTACATGAGGTGGTGTGATAGGCTGAAAAATAGCTCCAAAATGTGTTCACATCCTAATCTCCACAATCTGTACAAGTTAACTTTCTAAGGATCTCTAGATGGCGGATTATCCTGTGTGGTTGTGTGGGCATGAGACCATCACAACGGGGCACACAGCAGGAGGAAGTCAGAGGAGAAGGTGATGTGACCACAGAAGCAGAGGTTGGAGTGAAGTGTTTTGAAAATAGAGGAAAAAGCCACAAGTCAAGAAATACAGGTGGCTGCCAGCAGCTGGAAGTGAGTTTTCCTCTAGAGCCTGCAGGAAGGACCAGCCCTGCCAACATCTTGACTTTAGCCCAGTGAGACTGATTTTGGACTTCTGATCTCCAGAACTGTAAGAGAATAAATTTCTGTTGCTTTAAGCCATGAGCTTTGTAGACATTTGTTATACCAACAGTAGGAACCTACACGGTGGTATACACATGGGGCCAGGGTTCTGTGTCAGCTTTGGGCAGTAGAGAAATCTTGCTGGACTGAGAAGGGGAGGGAACAGGTAGAGACTGACCTGCTGGCTTGTGGCCTTCTCCTAAATTTCTGGACTGGAAGACTGTCACCTTCTAGCTTTGTGCATCCCTAGGATTGAAATCCACAACTCTGGTTAGAGTGAGCAGCTGCTTTGGGAGGAGGGACAATGGGAACAGCCAATAAATGCTTCCATGGGGCCCAGGACCTTACTATTTATCCCCCTTTTCTCCTTAAAATCATCCACAGTGACACAGACTAGAATCTAGCTTTTGGTTCTTTGACAAAACACATTTCCAAAAAGTAGGAATTATACCCCTATACTATATTACACAGAGAAAATGAACTCCCAAATCAGAACTACCTCAAAGAAAGTACACTGAGAAGCATTCACCATCCCAAACAGTCATTGGAACATTAGTGCAGGATTAAATACACCTAGAGAGATAAGGGGCAATAATGGTGCTATGAAAACTTTGAGAAGGAAAAACAAACAAATTGGAAATACATATGAGAAATTTAATAGAAGAAATAAATAACAGTGTGGATTGATAAATATTAAAGCTTAGACGAACACATTCGAGATTAAGCTCGTGAGTTAGAATAGCTGATTGAGGGACTCTCTTGGAAGGTTGCAGGAAAGAGTAGAAAATTGAGAAGAAAAGTCAAAGCCCAGGACACAGAGGATAAAAGCAGAAACACCATTATTCATCAAATAGGAGCCCTAGAATAATAAAAATTTTTTAAAAGAAGAAATATTTGGAGAAACCATGGAGATTAACTTTCTAGAATTATGGATGGAAAAACAGATTAAAAGACCCATAGCAAAATAATAATAACCCCTGGGATATCTCCTGGACAGATTACAGTGAAATTTAAGAACATCAAGACAAAGAAATAGACCATTTATTAAGCCATAAAGGAAATCATCTTATAGACCAAAGGGTGTGCATCATGTTTATATAGACTATATTCTACAACTATAAAAAGTGTTAGGTCTATTTCACCGTTAATGTAGATACAAAATCCTCACATAAAATGTTAGCTGAGTGAACACAACAATGTTTTTATAAACCATCATGGTCAAGTAGGATATATCAATTCATGAAAGAATAAAATTAAATGGTCATAGCATCAAGGATAGGTCTTAAAGGCTTAAAGCTGACTAGAGTAAGTAATGGGTGAGATATACATGAAATGCCTTTTGCATAAGTTGAAAACACATGTACTCAAGACATCAATATAACTTTTGAGGAACTTATGCAAAAAAAGGTACACAATAAACAAATTAGAATGGTTGCCTATAGGTAGGACGAGAGAAATAGGAGTGGGGATTGGGGTTAAAAAGATACAATATTAAATACT
Organism: Perodicticus potto; assembly: GCA_963574655.1. Lineage (NCBI taxonomy): Eukaryota > Metazoa > Chordata > Mammalia > Primates > Lorisidae > Perodicticus > Perodicticus potto. The sequence goes on along the minus strand of CAUYRH010139222.1, from coordinate 12,398 downwards.
GAAAGGACAATCTGAGTGTAGGATGAAACTACTGAAACTCAAGTTATTCCTTCCATCTCCTCCTAAGGTAGATTTCCAAAATGGCCATCGTAGTTGGTAACTCTTCTTATTAAGAGGTGAAATCTATTTTCCCATTCTCTGTATTTCATCTTGTGACTTTCTTTGATTAGGTTCCTTTGTGGCAGTTCTGACACTAGGTCTCAAGAGGTCATGCTGCTTCTGCTGTTACTGCTAGGAAATCTGAAACCACCATGTCATCACATCTAGAAAGCCTTTTGAAGGTTGAAAAACCATGTGAAGAGAGGCCACAAGTGTCCCTCCACTGGCCTACCAAGCCTGTCATAAACTGGCCAGCCTCAGGCCACCCACCAAATATCAGTGTATGTACAGACAAGCCCAGGCAAAATCAGCTGAATCCAGCTTAGACCAGAAAAATGACTCAGCTCATTCAATAACCCAGCCTAAAGTGTGACACACAGAACCATGAAAGAAATAATGGTTGTTTTAAGCTATTAAGTAGGGAGTAGTTTGTTATGCAGCAAAAGCTAACTTATACTACCTCCTATTCTTAGCTTTTCTTTTTGGTATAACAGTGACACCTGCTCACTTTCACTCCTTATATGTGATTTCCTTCCCTTGATCCATCCATCTATTCATCTATTCATCCATCCATCATTTATTGGGTGTCTGTTCATTGTGTTAGAAACCGGAAATACAGAGAGAAAAGCTAAAGGTACCTATCCCCCAGAATTCAGATAAGGTGATGGAGGAATAATATGGTGTAATGGGCACCCAACTGGCAAGTCTAATCCAAACAAAGGTGATACCTAAGCCAAGTTTTGAAGTAAAAGCAGGACATAGCTATGTAAGAAGTGATGTGGGTGTATATGTGTGTAGAAAGGAAGGGAGGTGGTGTGGTTTGGTGGAGGCAGAGCAAGTTGTCACACAGAAGCTGAGGAGGTCAATAGATGTCTCTCTTCAGGGGATGGCAGGAATTCCCCCATGGATCTCCTCACCATTCCCTGGAGGTTCCTTTGCCCTCATGTGAGTGAACCCATTTGGGTCTGTCCCACTGGCCCTCATCCATGAGTACATGGCTCTGAACTAATGTGACTTCATAGGAGCTACAGCCTTGGCCATTCCAGGGTAACCTTGGGAACATTTGCTAATTTAGAAAATGCACCTAAATTACTGGCATAGTCTTGAATTCTCTCAACTTCTGTGAATCCACAAATGTATAATATAATTATTGTAAACATTTTAAATGTGCATGTCTTCCTCCTCAATTAGATAGAAAGCTTTGTCTGAGGAGCTGTCAGAGTCCTGAACTGGCCTCTTATTTTAAATACTTATATTCTGATATATGCTGCATACATTAGACTTCCTCCAGTGTTACATAAATACTTCTTCACCACACCCTAACGGGGGAGGTAAATTCTTTGTCATTCGTATAAACTCCAAACATTTATCTCTAGGATAAAAACATCTGATCTATACATGGTTATAATCTCTTTTTAAGTTAAAATGAAAATAAATTCAAAATTCTCATCTCAATATTGTATAGTTGTGTTTTTCTTCTCACGGTTTAGTTTATTTTGGACATCTGATCACTGACAAATCTTATTTGTTCTGATATTTTTATTTTCTTTCTAAATAATTTATTTCTTTTACTCTTATTTATTTATTTTTTAGCTTTTTAAGTTGAATGTCTTTTTCATTTAAATGGAATTTTTATTTTGTAATAACAATGTTAAAGGTAATAGATTTTGTATGGAAAATAACATTGGTGTATTTCTTGAGTTTTCACTGGAGTATTCGTACTGCTATTAGTTCTTAAATAATACATAATCCAAGTTTTAGTCTCTCTTTGGACAAAGAATTATTTATAGATCAAGTTTTCATTTATAGGAAGACATTTAAAATATTATTTTGTGGTCAGCTTCTAGTTTTATTGTGTTGTGATCAGAAAATTCATCTTAATAGACTGTGAAAAGAAGGCATATTACTTGCCTTCATGTATGTTTTATCAATATCTTAACTTTTTATGCTGCTGTTATTTATATTTCTATATATTCACTTACCTAGAGTATAAATATATCTCAATTTCAAACTTTCTTAACAATATGGTTCATGTGTATCTTATAAACTATATATATCATAGATATGAAATTTGCTTACCAATTTATTTAATCTTTTTATTTTAAAATAATTTTAGATTCACAGAAAACTTGTGAGTACAGACAGTCCCCATATATCCAGCTAGTCTGTACCATGATTATCATCTTAGAATGGTATTGTACCTTTGTCATAAGGAATTGTGTGGTCCTGAAAAAGTCAGTAAGGTCAATAAACTTCTAGCCAGACAAACTAAAAAGAAAAGATCAGATACATATTCCTAATATCAGAAACGAAAGTGGTGTCATTACTACTGACACCATGGACATTCAAAGGATTATAAAGGAAAATTATAGATAAATCTATGTCCCCAAATTTGGTACTTAAATGTGATGGACCAATTTCTTGAAAGACATATATTACTAAAATTAACACAAAGGAAACTGATATTCTACTTAGATTTTTGTTTTTATAATTAAAATGCTCAAGTATTTTTGTTCCTATGCAGTAAAATATTTGGCAGGAGAATGTACTTTCCTCCCTATATATCCTATATAAAATATCTAAAAGTACTTACTGTATTGGGTGTATTTGAAATATAAGGGAAAAGGCTATGAGGCTAAAAACCAGGTTTGAATCCCTTTAGACTTTTGTTTGCTGTAAGTCTTTGATTCACTTTCTAATATTCTTGCTTTTAAATTAGTCTATGGCAATCACATAAGCATACTTGATAAAAGGCTTTAAAAAGAAACCTGAGTGCTGGGGCTCTGGACCTTGTGACCTTATCAAGTGGGTTTTGGGATCTTTAAGCCCCTTTTCTCTTTTTAATGACCACTGCAGCGCTTGCTAAAATCAGAAAGGCTAAGTTATTTTACTTCTCCTCCATCAAGGATCTTTTAGAGGAAGCAGGTTAGAAAATGCTTTTGTCTTTAAGGATGAAAGAAAAAAGGTAAAGGGGTTTTTATTTTATCCTGGCAGCTAACAATAGCTGTTGTGGCCAGTTGCACATGACTGTGACTTTAGTAGAACAGGAACGTCAATCTCTAATGAGATGATGATAAATACCTTACTTTATACTTGAGCTAATAGTCACTGGTGCCACTACTGAAGTCAAGGGACACTAAGGACATTAAATCCTTAAATTAGGTCAAGTGTAGTAGGTTATTCTGCCTCAGTCATTTTCAAAATAGGGGCTTGATATCTTTTCAGTTAGACTCTGATATAAAAACTATTTCATACTAATTTGAAGACACAATTTGTCCATTTCACTAGACTGACATTTGCTGTGATGATGGGTAAAATTGCCAGTAACACAGGACCAGTGTAACATTGAGCGGTGGCACTAAATTGTTCTCATTGTATTCTTCCTTATCAGCCATTGGTAATATAATTTGTGCATATTATTGTGTCTTGGCAAGTCCAACCCACCTGTTACAACTTTCTCACGATTATTATTGTTATTATTATTTCAGATTAATGTGAGGGTACAAATGACTAGCTTACAATGTTTGTGTTTGTTAGGTAATGTCCCTGTTGTAGTTGTGCCCTTACATTGTGCCCATTAGGTGGGAGCACACCAATCCCTTTCCACCTCCCTCCCAACTTGAATTAAATTGAGTTCTTCTCTTGTATGGGTGTGTATTAGTTTGTCTGCTGGCTTCATATTAGTATTGAGTATCGGATACTTACTTTTCTATTTGTGTGATACTTTACTAAAGAGAATATTCTCCAACTCCATCCAGGTTAATACAAGTTATATAAAGTTTCCATCTTTTTATGGCTGAATAGTATATTCCATGGTGTACATATACCACAGATGGACACTTCGTTTGTTTCCACATCTTGGTGATTATAAATTGAGCTGTGATAAACAATCTAGTGCAAATGTTCTTATGACAAAATGATTTTTTTTTTTCTTCTGAGTAGATGCCTAGTATGGGGTTGAGGGGCCAAAATGGAAGGTCTGTTTTGAGTTCTTTGAGGATTCTCTATACTTCTCTCTAAAGAGGCTAAATTAGTTTTCAATCCCCTAATAGTGTAAGAGTGCTCCCTTCTCTCCACATCCATGCCAGCTTCTGCAGCTTTGGGATTTTGTGATATGGGCTGTTCTCACTGGGGTTAGGTGATAGCTCAGGGTGGTTTTGATTCACATTTCTCTGACGATTAGGAATGATGAGGCATTTTTTCATGTTTGTTAGCCAACCATTTGTCTGTCTACCTCAGAGAAGATTCTGTTCATGTCTCTTGCCCGTTGATAGATGGGATTGTTAGCTCTTTTTTTGTTGATTAATTTGAGTTCTCTGTAGATTCTAGAAGTTATCAATCCTTTGTCAGATTTGTAACATTCAAATATCTTTCCCATTCTGAAAGTTGTCTAATTTGCCTTAATTGTGGTATCTTTATCTGACTATTATTAAAAAATGCTTTGCAAGCAGAAACTTACACTTTTAGATGAATAAATGTAGGCTTTTGAGAAAAGGCACTTTTGAGATCATTTGAGCTGTGAACTCAACTAGCTGCTTTTTCCACAGAACACCATGTTTATTTGAAAGTAGGACTGACAGACAAGGGAGGGCTAATCAGACTTGTATATTTGGCAGATATTTTTTCAAAAATGTGAAATCTGAGTCTGACACTTAAAGGGAGACAAATGACAGTATTTATGGCCAGGATAAAATCTGAACTTTGAAGTGAAAATTAGAATTTTGGAAAACTCACATTTGCCACCGTGATCTCTGCAGCTTCACAATATTTAAAGACTATTCTGATGAGAATGGTGGTGATATGAATTACTGTGATTTTTCAATATTCTATAATGGGAAGTGTCACTATTTCAAAGATCTTCTGATATTTTCCAAAAGACCAATGCACGATGGTACAAAATTTAAATTGCAAGAAAGACCAATGGATTTTAATGTAATGGTTTTAGTTGTATGCAATTTTAATACACGTGGCATGTGTGGTTTCATGTTTCTTCCACTACAGTAAATTTACAGAGCAGTTCTAGCTCTGCAAGATCCCGCCTGTTGTCCTTGGTAACCAAACCCACTTCTCTCCTTGCACGCCTTCTCTCCATGAAACAGTTTTTAAATGAGTTGTTATATTTCTCATAGTGCCCAAGATAATGCTAGACATCATAGGTGCTCCATAAATATGAACTGAATAGATGTGAACTTCTTCTTCACTAACTTCATAAGCTGTGCTGCTGTGGTTGTGGCTTTTGTAACCACAGTGGATACTGAGTACAGAGGCATGGCTCTTCAATTCGATAGATGTGTTCCTGAAAAACTGTGTGTAACTGAAGATAGTGAAACATCTACCTATTTGCCTCATTGGCATTTATCACTTCAAGTCATCTTCAGTTTGCTTATCAACTGACATGAGAACTGACAAGCTCACTTTGGTTTCTGCTCTAGAAGAGCCTTACTAGTAGTCACCACAAAAAGAAAAAAATGCAAAGTCCTTCCCCACAAAATTTTTGCAAATTAAGGCCATTATTCTCTTTAGAAAGACTTGTCAGAATTTACTGGGGTTATGGTAGGATGGATAAATGCAAGGAGTCATCCAACAGAGACCTTGCCCTCCAAAGTTCTTTGGTATGGGATGACAGACACATGTTGAGGCATAAATGCTTAGAGTTAGAAACTGTCAAATCATTATTATTTGATAATAAGAGACCTTCTGTAGAAGGGAGATGAAATTTTTTAGAGCAAAGACAGAGTTTTGTGTTTTTTTGCACAGATAAAGAGATTCAAGTAAATATAGCTACCATTGATAACACTAATAACAATAGTATAAAAATATGTCTTCCTCCAGCCATGTGTAATGACTTTCTAAAAACTATTAAAACATGTTTCATAAATAGAAGTTTACTTTTTTTTTGAGACAGAGTCTCATGTTGCCCTGGGTATATGCTGTGGCATCAACGCTCACAGCAATCTCCAATTCTTGGGCTCAAGTTATTCTCTTGCCTCAGCCTCCCAAGTGCTGGGATTGCAGGTGCCTGCCACAGGCCTGGCTAGGTTTTCTATTTTGTTTTAGTAGAAACAGGGCCTTTGTGTTGCTCAGGTTGGTCTTGAACTCGAGCTCAAGGGATCTTCCCACCTTGGCCTCCTAGAGTGCCAGCATTACAGGTGTGAGCCACCATGCTCAGCCAGAAGTTTACTTAGATGAGTGAATGCAGCCTACCATTCAAGGTAGCATCATCTCAGTTGTTCAGTCAGCTAACCAAGTCTCTTTAGTCATAAACTCAATTGTTTAAAATTTAGGAACAGATAAAGTATCCTGCACATTTAATTTAGTTTTTCTCCTTATGAAGTAGTCACGAATATGTATTAGCTCTGAGAATAGGAAAGGCACTGTGCTAAGTACTAGAAGGGATTTAAATATGACATGGAATCTCTTCTCTTAGCACTTGGTTCAAACTTCCTGTAAGTTTTTTTCCTCTTTCAGGTTCTTGAGATGTCTTAGTCTGACTCGTGCTACTATAACAAAATATCTGAAGATGAGGTAATTTATAAAGAACAGAAGTTTATTTCTCAGAGGCTGGGAAGTCCAAGATCAAGGTAATCACCAGTTCAGTGCCCAGTGAGGGCTGTCCTCTGCTTTCATGATGACTCCTTGAACCCTGTGTCCTCTGGCAGGGAGGAAGGCTGTGTCTTCACATAGTCAAAAGCTGAAGGCAAAAAGGGGAACAAACTCCCTCCATCAAATTCTTTTATAAGAGCACCTAATCCCATTCCCAAAGGAGGAGCCCTCATGGCCTAGTCACCTCTTAAAGGCCCTCCTTCCTACTATCATCACATTGGAAACACCTGAATTTTGGGGGGGACATATTCAAACTATAGCAATGTCATGCTGATCACCGTTATATTTATGTGCTTCAGAGAAATTCAGAGGATAGTTACAAATTTCATCCCAGCATTTCTTTGCTATAGCCTGGCCATCATTCATCCCACTTACACTGGACTTGTAGTACATTGCAGGAGAAGGTAAGTGCTTTGTGTGATGGAATAATGGATATTAGCCACTCCACAGTTTGCTTGATTTTAGAATGCCTCACCACTGCTAGTCTTATGGGCATGCTCAGAACTTGAGTAGCTGCACACAGCAGGATGAAGCCTGTGGCTTGTCACAAACCTGGCTTCTATCTGTTTTCATAGACATCTCATGTGGGAAGCAACATACAAAGAGGCATAGATCTGAACCTCAGCTCCCCTGAGCTGAGCACAGGCCCTGGCACATAGAATTCACTTAATGGATCTTATTAATAGTTATGACCATGATTGCTGCAACCAGCTGATATGTTTAGACAAATTTCTCTCTGAGCTTTAGTGAGAATGATGCATAGGTATTTACCTTGCAATATTATTGTGAAAATTATAAGAAAGATTATGCAAAAAGTAAGTAGTCTACTGGCCAATCAATAGTAGAATTCAAGAAATTATAGCTGCTATTATTATTGCTTTTGTTATTACTGTTGTTATCACATTGAGGCTGGAAGGATGTCTTCTGCTACTAAGCCCTCAGTATAACACATGACAACAATGGGTTACAGAAGTTACTGCTCTTACACACTAACATTTTTTAAACAGATAAAACATTGTATCAACTACTATTTTGATTATTTGGAATTGACATTGTCCTACATTTGGCTTTATAGACGCACCACAAAAATCTCTTTATTAACACACTGATAGTATCTTTTATTTTGCTTCACTCAATCAGAAGTTTTCCTCTGCCAACAATTAGTCATGTTTTCATCAAAAGCAATGACTACCTAAAAGAATATCGAAATTCTATGGAACTTGGTCCTTCTTGCATTTTTGTGATTGTCATGGGAAATTAAGATCAGTTCAAAGTCATAGCCACTAGCGTAGGAATTATCTGTTTCAAAAACAGCACAAGATATTTGATGGTGTTGCCACATAACTCTGAATTGTAGACACTTGCCAAATATTGCAGAAATGCTTTGGGCTGAAGGGTTCTGGCACCGCAGATTTCTTCATTTTATGATTGATTGAAAATACATTTTGGATTGTGCTAAAGGGAAATAACAAAGACACTATCCAGCAACAGTCTCTTGTGTTTGACAGACAATTTCATGCTTTTAACTGATTCCAATCTCTGAGAAAAGTGGAAGTAAGTAATAGACAAAAATTAACAACACACAAAGATGCCAGAAGTGGATACTGTAGAACAGAACTTTTGCTTTGTTGATTATTCGCACATTGTGTTTTTGTGCTATATTCTCCTTCATTAGAAGATACTGGAAAGGAATCCAGTTCCCAAATTTTGTAAAGCTTTTGATGTTGTTTGATAATATCCTAATTGTATTCATTTTCCTTTCATCTTTTTGATAATAAAATCTTCCAAGTTCTAGTTGGGCACACAAACTTCACTTTCTGGGCTCCCTTAAGCTAGCTATGTGATTAAATTCTGGCTGGTGGGATATCCTCTGGCAACTTCTTGTTGTATACTTTTATTTCATTTAATTAATTAATTTTTGAAACACAGTCTCACTCTATCATCTTGGGTAGAGTGCCATGGCATCATCATAGCTCACAGCAACCTCAAACTCTTGAGCTCGAGAGATCCTCTAACTTTAGAGACCAGGTCTCACTCTTGCTCAGGCTGGTCTTGAACTCCTGAGCTCAAGCAATCCACTCACCTCACTCTCTCAGCGTTCTAGGATTACAGGCATGAGCCACTGTGTCTGGCCTTTGTTACATCCTTTTAAAATAACCTGGTTTTTGAAGAAGAGGTGCCTCAGATGAGAGCAAGAAGTAGAAGGATACAGTTGAAAAGTATATTTGGTTCTATGTAAATTAGACCATAATTAAAAAAAATAGGAAAAAAGAGTATTGTGAGTCCCTGGAGGACCTCATGGAGCAGAGTCAGTTTCTTGCTCTGTGACCTGCCCACAACCTCTGCTATGCTTCTCTGTAAAGAGAAGGAGGCTTCTGTTTTGCTTGAAGTGCTATGTTTTGATGTAGCTTTGCTATAGCAGCTCAGACTGTGCCCTAATTACTAGAGATGTTCTAAGTTTTCCGCACATTGGATGAAGGGCTTGTGAGACACAACATTGTTAAAAGGAAAAGGAATGACTTCCCTAACACTCTTTCCCAAGTGGTGGACAAAGCTCAATTTCACATTATAGGCACTTGAATGTCCTCAGCATGAATACTTGATTTCATTTCTTTGTATTTATCTCTGTTGTTTGTTAAATGGAACTAATATATCTGTGCTGTGTCTATTATAACCTAGCCCCAAAGTAGAAAACTATCATAAGCACTAAGCAAAAAGGACATTATTGCCTTCTTTTTCTAGCTAAGTAGGGAGACAGGGAAAATGGCTTTTGCATGGGAAGCTTAATGTTTCATAGAAAAGGGTATGGAGGACAATGTGAACAGTGGTGATTTAACAATGGGGTCACTTGCACTAAGCATTATAGTTGATAGCTGCTAACTGTGGCTTTCTTGAAAAAGACGCACTCCCTTTATCAAATTCCCAAGCTGCACTGCAAAATCAGAACCCAGTGAGCCCTGCTGCTTCGCTATAAGGCAATAAGGGGAAGGGGAAGCTTCCCCGCTATAAGGGGAAGCTATGGGGACCCCTGTGAAACTCCCATGACATATTTAGCCTGTGGCCTGTGGGTATTGACTCAACCTCCAGAAGTATGGGTTACCTTTAGTCAAATCACAAGGAGTTTTGCATCGGTCACCCAGGGCAGAACTGAGGGAGAGGGAGCAGGTGTGAAATACAACCCAGACTTCCTTTTAAGTCCAAATATGGTTACATTTTTGTTTTATTATTACCCTTGGTACACCTGGAATGGTAAATAGTGCAGCCAGTAATTCAGAAAGTGGAAATGGAAGGTGTTGCTATGTTTTATACTGGGCTTTGCATCAAAAAGTACTTTCTTTCTTTCTGAAGAGGTTTGGCGTGTGTGGTGCTTCCTTCTCTCCAGATAGCTTTGTCTTGTCTCATGTTACTCACATAATGCATCGCTGGGAATTCTGATAGCTCAGAGATTGCAGAAATTTCCTGTGACCTATATCACTAAGTCACTGGTGTCTTTAAAACAATGTCTGTGATTCCCTCAAACACATCAGAGAAGAGTCTAGAAATAATCCAGATTCTCTACTTTGGGCATGACTCAATAGACTCACCAGATCACATTCTGAGGTATACCAGCCATCTATCCTCCACCAACAAATTTGCTCTTATTTCTTGTTATTCTTCTGATGCTCAAGATTCAGAGAGCATTTCTCTAAGAAATCCCTTCATAATCTGGCTCCCAGCTACTGCTCCTGCTCTGCTTATCCCTCTGTGTGATATCATGTCAGATGTTAGAGGCACTGGAACCAACAGACTAGATTGCAGCTTTAGGCCACAAATCATGATCCATTATTCCTTCACATTCTTAGTAGACAGGATGACCCCGTGACCTCTACCACCATAATTTTATTTTTACACCCATGAGAGTCTTTGGCACTAGTTCATGGGATCCAGAGGACGATGCTGAGATCCTGAGATGGTTCTCCAATGAGGTGGTTAGGAAGTGACAGACCATGCTATCTGCTCACACCCAGCCTCAGCCTCAGGGTGCCAGGCCAGCTTAGAGGGGAGACCACAGTTCTGGGGCCCCAGCCCTTTCAGCCACCACCTTTTTTACTAAGGTCGTTAACGAGCATGCTAATTAGTGGCAATTTTCCTGGTGGTTTTTGTGATGTGGGGATTTGTCTACCAAGAAATGGCCGAAACCACGAATCGTTTAAAATAGTCAGTCCTACTGGAGATAGAAATAACTCCTTGCCTGTGTTGACCCTAGCTGGTGACCAGTGACCAGGAGGTAAAATCTTGGGAATAGAGGCCTGGGCTTCTGACTCAGCAGAAACCACCGTCTTGACATTTTTAGCCTCTTCTTTGGTCTTGTCCTGCTATAGAGACTATTCTTTCTACAGGCCAAATTAGACCAAATAGCCCTACCAGATCACATTCTGAGTCTTACCAGCCATCCTCCTCCACCAAAAAATTTGGTCTTATTTCTTGTTATTCTTCTGATGCTCAGGATTCATAGCACATTTCTTTAAGACATCCCCAACTTTGGTAATATTTGAAACAATAAAAAAAAATATCTAAGCAAAAGAGAAAAAGATAGGGCCACAATAGATTAGTTCCTAACCAGGAGTGGCTTGAATTTCAGGGGGAGGTTTGACAATGTCTGGGGACATTTTTGCTTGTTACAACATGAGAGAGGGTTGTGTACTATTAGCATCTAGTGAGTAGAGCTCCAGAGAACTGGTAAAAATCATACAATTCGCAGGGCAGCCCTGTACAACAAAGAATTGCTTGGTCCAAAACATTGATAATACGAGGTTGAGCAACCCTGAAACAGATGAAGACTATTCTTCCTATATATTTTGTAGCTTAGGAAATGGGTTCTAAATATTTACTGAGCATCTATGATGTATATAAATGGTGTTATGCTTTATGAAAGAGTCTAAGAAATAAAATTCATATTTACTAACATCAAAAAGTTTCCAGTTTATCCTGAGATAGTACATACACAATGAGAATTCCTGTCATTTATTATAGCAATAGTTCACTTGCAAGGGAGACTGATACTTATGTTAGTTTGCTAAGGCTGGCTGTTATAATAAAGTACTACAGACTGTTTGGCTTACACAACAGAAATTTATATTCCCTTACTTCTGGCGGCTACAAGTCCAAGATGATGGTGTGGGTGGTGTTGGTTTTCTCTGTGGCCTCACTCCTTGGCTTGGAGGTGGCTGTCTGCTCCCTGTGTCTTCACATGGCATTTTTCTGTATGTATCTGAGTCCTAATTTCTTTCTCTTGTTACGGACATCAGTCTTATCAGAATAGGGCCCATCCATACGACCTTATTTTAAAGGAATGATTTTTTTATTATTTTTTTAGCTTTTTAACATATTTTAATGATACTTTTGAGATTACCAATTAACTTACAACATAATTAACTTAAAATATAAGTGAATCTAAATCAAGATGAAAGTTTACAAAACAAATTTTAACAAGAAAACCCCAAAGAAGATTTTATTACTTCCCTGTAGAACTTTGTTATTTTTTATTTTTCATTTTTTATTTTTACATATACATGTGTTTATTAGGTTTCCACTTTTTGCCTTCACAGAATTAAAAAGGCTTAAAATTTAATAACAATAACAATGTTTAAGATAAGGACTAGAAACAAAAACCTAGTAAAGAATGAACGAAGGTAAATACATACAATACATAAATA
>CAUYRH010139215.1:0-23289 GCA_963574655.1 Perodicticus potto | reverse complement strand
CCACAATGACTGAGTCCCACACAGGAACATCTTGGAGATGTAGCAGTCTTTGTTGACTGGCTTGGACTTTTTACCCTTGTCACTTTTGGGGACCTCAGTCCACATCTCCTTCACATTCTCCAGGACCATGTTGCAGTGCCTGGTGGGGACAGGAGGTAGAAAGGCATCAGGAGTGGGGTTGAGGGGAACCTTCTTACTGCCCCTTCTCTGCCTGTTACTGATGTTTCCTTCCATAGCACAGTACGGGGAAGGGTGCAGGCCCTAGGCCTGGAGGGCCAGGCTTCCAGTGCCACCTCTGCAAGTCCTTGGGTTAAGGACTTCACCCCTCTGTGCCTCAGTCTCTTTCTCTCTAAAAGGGAGACAATCATGGCACCTCTTTCATTGGGTTGTGAAGATTAAATGAATTAACAGAACTCAGAACAAAGCCTGGCACGGGGTAAAGGTGAACAAAATGGTTCCGCTTATGCCTTTTAATGCTAAGTACTCAGGGAGGGAGCAGCAAAGAAGCTGCCCCTCTCTGGGGACCCAGAGCCTCCTGGGGTGTGGGGGCTTGACACCTCCACTCCAGTTCTGCTTTGTCCCCATCAAGAAACATGTAAACAGACTCGGCGCCTGTGGCTCAATGGGCTAAAGTGCCAGCCACATACAGCTGAGTTGACGGGTTCGAATCCAGCCCGGACCCACCAAACAACAATGACAGCTGCAACCAAAAAATGGCCGGGTGTTTTGGCAGGCGCCTGTATTCCCAGCTACTTGGGAGGTGGAGGCAAGAGACTCACTTAAGCCCAGGAATTGGAGGTTGCTGTGAGCTGTAATGCCACAGCCCTCTATCCAGGGTGACAGCTTGAGGCTCTGTCTCAAAAAAAAAAAAGAAACATGTAAACAGAGATCAGCGATATACTGTCAGGTGCTGATAACTGCAGTAAAGAAAATCAAGCCGGGCATGGTGGCTCATACCTGTAATCCTAGCACACTGGGAGGCCAAGGCGGGTAGACTATCTGAACTCAGATCCGAGACCAGCTCAAGCCCGAGCAAGACCGTGTCTTTAAAAATAGCTGGGCATTGTGACAGGCACCTGTAGTCCCAGCTACTTGGGAGGCTGAGGCAAGAGAACTGATTGCGCCCAAGAGTTTGAGATTGCTATGAGCTATGATGCTATGGCATTCTACCGAGGGTAACAAAGTGAGACTCTGTCTCAAAAAAAAAAAATCAAAGCGGCATTAAAACACAATAGAGGGAGGAAGGAGACACAAAGCTATGAGAAACGGATAGAAAAAGATGAGGATGGGGTAGAAGTGTGGGGAGGACAGGGAGATGAAGAAGGGATGGGAGGAGTCCTGGGATGTGTAGCTGTTAGAGGCTGCTTGCTTATTCATCTTATTCAGGACTGTTTCCTGATGACTCTTAAGATAAAGTCTCTCTGATTGACTGCTGCCAGTATACAAACAAGATAATCATTTGCTGAAGGTCATCTGGCTGCTAAGAGGCAGAGGTGCGACATGAACTCAGGTGGGCTAGTTCCCAAGTACCTGCCCATAAGTACTGCACTGCACAGCTGGAGAGGCAATGGGAGTCACATCTAGGGTTTTAAGATGGTTATACCTCAGGCTTCTGGACTTGGGGGTGCTTCTCCAGGCCTGAACAAAACACCTCCCAAGATCCAGCACTCACCTATCAAAAGCCTTCACCCGGCCCAGGAGTTTCTTGTTAATGCGGCAATTAATAAGCACCTGGGTGTTGTTCTTGACTGACTGTGTGAGCACAGAGAGTGGACCGGTGTTAAATTCTTCTTCCTCCTGCTTCTGTAGCTCCTCTGGGGTCATCTCACTCTTGGGCTTGTTGAGGAGGCTCATGGTGGTAGCTGTGCTCTCAAGTCACTTCCTTCTCCGCGTTGCTTCTGTCTCTGAGGAAAGAGAGAGCGAAACAGGGGGGACTTCCGCTTCCTAAGGCCCACTTCCGTTGGCGCCTGCGCAAACCCAAACAGCGGGTGGAGGCGTGGCCTGTCGCCATAGTGATCCCCGCCCCTCCGCTCAATGATGAGATAAAAGCCCGGAGTAGTGGTTCTAGGCTATTCAGGACCATATGGGAGAACTGTTAACGACAATAGAGAAAGAGAGGGGGGGTTTGATTCAAACCATTTAGTTATAGAATAGTATAGGTTAAAGGAGGGAAATGGCACGCCATTTCCAAACGCCCGCCGGCCCTATCCTTGGGGGCGCGGCCTCCGTGAAGCCAATCCGCTCCTCGGTTCAGGAATAGGCACCGCCCCTTTTCCACCCCAGGGACATTTCTTGACGTGTCTATTGATCTTTCCGACCCTGGGCTACCAATCCTTTGCTTACATCCGGGAGGGGCATGGACCTGCGCCCCAGGGGACGAATGTTTCCCACAACCAAACGCTGCTCATTGGCTTTCCCTCCTCTGCTAAGGCGGGGTCTACCCTTCTTAAACTCCCTTTTGGAGTTGTGTAATCCTTCGGGGAACAACCCTAAAACCCCAAGGAGGTTGGGAGGCGTGTCCTTAAGACAGCAGTTCCCATTGGTTTCACTGTCCGCCGAGGGGTGGCACGGTGAAGTCGCTCTTGTTCCTTATTGGTCTATTGATTCCATGGGGTGGATCTTGGCTGGGCCTAAACTCAATCCGTGGTCCCGGACCGGTTTCAGGGCAAAGCTGCCATGCGTTCCGGGGGCCGCGGGCGGCCCCGGCTGCGGCCCGGGGAACGTGGCCTCATGGAGGCATCCTCACCACCCAAGCGCCGCCTGCTGCCGCGGGTCCCCCTCTTGCCGGTGTTGTTGCTGGCGCTGGCCGTGGGCTCGGCGTTTTACACTATCTGGAGCGGCTGGCACCGCAGGACTGAGGAGCTCCGGCTGGGCAGGGAGCTGCGGGTGAGGCTGGGCAGGGACGCGGGGTTCCCGTCCTCTCTTCTTTCCTGAAGTCTGGGGTTGATATGGTTTATCGCATGGCCCTAGCCGCAGGTGCCACCGTACCATCATTTGAGCGCATGCCCCTTAACAACGGAATAAGGCGTCAGGCTTGTTCTGTTCTTCTTTAGGAGGAGGGGTCTGGAATGGTAAGACTGGGAATTCAGGGTTCTACGCCTTAAGTTAGCAATTTGGGAGAGTCCTTCCCTCTCTCTCCTCTCTCTAATTGGGCCTCGATTTCCCCATCAAGATTGAGGTAGGCTGGATCAGATGGTTTTGGAGGGACTTTTCTCAATCTAGGAATTATCCTAGAAGTCTCTGATGCTGGAGGCCACTGATTACGAAAAGGACCAGGGGTTCCTTCGGGGGGGGGCAGTCCCCGGCGTAAGGATAGAATGGGGTTGCTCTCATTCTCTTACTCATCCACTTCCCTTGTAAGGTCCCGTTAGTTGGAAGTCTCCCCGAATCCCAGCTGCGAAGAGTGGTGGGACAACTGGACCCGCAGCGACTCTGGGGCACTTATCTGCGCCCCCTCCTGATTGTGCGAACCCCAGGCACTCCTGGCAATCTCCAAGTCAGAAAGGTAAAGGGCCCTGCCTCCAATCCCTGAGCCCACAGCCCGCTAGGGAATAGGATAGTCCCATACCAGTAACAAACCATCAGTCTCTATTGCCCATCTTACTGCACCCACCAGAAGCTTACTATGTGATAAGTGCAAGCAACAGTCTGATGAGCTGGGTACCAATATGATCTCCATTATTTGGATAGCGAAAGTGAGAACTAAAGAGGATTGCCCAAATCCTACAAATTATAAATGTAGACCTGGGGTTGGAACCTAGGCAGGTTGCTTCAGAGCTGGTGCTGTAACGTTTCTATATTGTTTCCCTGAAAGGAGTTGTTTAAATACTGCCTGATTTCAAATCCTACCGCCTCCCCTTGGATTGTGACCTTGGACTATAATTTTTTTGGTTTTTGTTTTTATTTTTGACACAGGGTCTTACTGTGTCGCCCAGGCTAGAGTGCCGTGGCATCATCATAGATCACAGCAACCTCTAACTCCTGGACTCAAGAAATCCCCCTGGTTCAGTCTCTTGAGTAGCTAGGACTGCAGTCACGTGACTACAGTCTCACTTTTTTTTTATTGGACAGAGCTGGGTTTGAACCCACCCCCTCCAGTATATGGGGCCTGCACCCTACTCCTCTGAGCCACAGGCACCGCCCTATGTACTCTCACTTTTTTTTTTTTTTTTTTGCAGTTTTTGGCCGGGGCTGGGTTTGAACCCGCCACCTCCGGTATATGGGACCAGCGCCCTGCTCCTTTGAGCCACAGGTGCTGCCCTATACTCTCACTTTATTTTATTTTTGCAGTTTTTGGCTGGGGCTGGGTTTGAACATACCACCTCTGATATATGGGGCCATCGCCCTACTCCTTTGAGCCACAGGCGCCGCCCTATAGTCTCACTTTTAAATTTTTTTGTGACAGAGTCTCCCTCTGTTGCGCTGAGTAGAGTACCATGGTGCCATCATAGCTTACAGCAATCTCAAACTCCTGGACTTGAGCAATCCTCTTGTCTCAGCCTCTTGAGTTGGGTCTTGAACTTTTGGCTCAAGCAATCCACCTGCTTCAGTCTCCTAGAGTGCTAGGATTACAGGGGTGAGCAACGGTGTCCAGCCTGTAGTCTATTTTTAGAAGAGATGGAGTTTCACTTTTGCTTAGAGTGGTTTCAATCTCCTGATCTCCAGCAATCCTACCTTGGCCTCCCAAAGTGCTGGGATTACAGGTGTGACTCACACCTGGCCTTGGACTGGTTTCTTAATCTTTCTGGGCCTGAGTGTCCTCATCTGCAAAATGGGGTTATTCATTGATATAGTCTTTACCCTGGAGGGTTGGTAAAACAGAGCTTTGCACATAACAAGAACTATTTTAAGAGTAGCCGTGAGGCTGGGGGCAGTGGTTCATTCCTGTAATCCCAGCACTCTGGGAGGCCAAGGTAGGTGGACTGCCTGAGCTCAGGAGTTTGAGACCAGCCTGAGAAAGAATGACACCCTAAAATAGAAACACTATCTGGGCATGGTGGTAGATACCCATAGTCCCAGCTACTCAGAAGGCTGAGGCAAGAAGATTGCTGGAGCCCAGGAATTTGAGGTTGCTGGGAACTATGATGACACTATGGAACTCTATCCAGGGTGACAGAGTGAGACTGCCTCACAAAAGAAAAAAAAAAAAAGAGTAGCTGTGATTAGTCTTGTTGGTATTAAGAGGAAGAGTCATCCCAACATCTGGCACCCAGTAGATACTCAGATGTGTGTCAAAGGAATGATCTAAACTAGAAGGGGATTTGCAAGTCCACTTGACTGCTCTGCATGGCTCAGGTCACATGGTCCTTCTCCCCACCTCTTCCCCAGTCCCTGTCCACCCTCCCACCTTTCTCTTGTCACTAGTTCCTAGAGGCCACGCTGCGGGCCCTGACAGCAGGCTGGCATGTGGAGCTGGATCCCTTCACAGCCTCGACACCCCTGGGCCCACTGGACTTTGGCAACGTGGTGGCCACTCTGGATCCAGGTGCTGCCCGTCACCTTACACTTGCCTGCCATTATGACTCAAAGCTCTTCCCACCTGGGTCAGCCCCCTTTGTGGGTGCCACTGATTCAGCTGTGCCCTGTGCCCTCCTGCTGGAGCTGGTTCAGGCCCTCGACCTGGAGCTGAGCAGGGCCAAGGAGCAGGTGAGGAGCAGGGGTAGGGGACAGGGCGGTGGGCCACATCTACTTTTTCTGAGGCACCACCCTCCCTTGCCTGGGGATTTGTCATCCTTTTCTTCTTCCAACCTCCACTCCATGCACAGAGCCACAACACTCTTTCTACCTCCCAAATGTCAGAGCCTGCCTTTCTTCTGTCCCAAACCTTCCCATGGCTCCCACCTCACTCCCAAGTATAAGTTAGGGTCATTATATTGCCCCATGGGGTATACCCTCTTACCTCTCTAGTCTCATCTCCCAACCCTCACCCCTAGCTCACTCCACTCTAGCCCCACCCACCTGCTGTGTCCTCAAGCCCACCAGGTTCACTCACCCCTCAGGGAATTTGCACTTGTGGTCGCTCTGTGTAGAAATATCCTTTTCTCAGGTATCTTCCTAGCTGGTTCCTACCCTTCATTCAGGTGTCCATTCCAATCCCATGTCTTCAATGAGGCCTTTCCCTAAAACAGCTCCTTGTCATTATCCCATGCCGTATGGTGCATATGGTTGATTTATTTGCCTGTCTCCCCAAAAAGAATAAGGTCCATGAAGGCAGGGACTTTTGTTTCTTACTATATGTCCTGGGCCCATAATTATTATTATTATTATTATTATTTTTTGAGACAGAGTCTCACTCTATCACCCTGGGTAGAGTGCAGTGGCATCATCTCAGCTCATTACAACCTCAGACAGGAGGGCTCAAGTGATCCTCCTGCCTCAGCTTCCCAAGTAGCTGAGACTACAGGTGCCTACAACAACACCTGTATAATTTTTCTACTTTTAGTAGAGATGAGGTCTCGCTCTTGCTTAGGCTAGTTTTGAACTCCTGAGCTCAAGCAATCCACCCACCTCGGCCTCCCAGAGTGCTCTAGGATTACAGGCGTGAGCCACCGCACCTGACTCAGGACCCAAAATATTGCTTGGTATAAAGTAGGAGGTAGGATGTCTATTAAAGTTTATGAAATTTCCAGCACTCTGGGAGGCCAAGGCGGGTGGATCGACTGAGTTCATGAGTTCGAGAGTAGCCTGAGCCAGAGCAAGACCCCATCTCTAAAAACAGCTGGGCGTTGTGGCAGGTATCTGTAGTTCCAGCTACTCAGGAGGTTGAGGAAATAATAGGATCACTTGAGTCCAAGAGTTTGAGGTTGCTGTGAGCTAAGACACCACAGCACTCTACCCAGGGCAACAAAGTGAGACTCTGTCTCAAAAAAAAAAAAAAAACAAACAACCACAAAAAAATTTATGAAATGAATGAAAACACAAATCTAATCATATTCCTGCCGTGCTCAACCTCCTCAATGGCTCTCCAGTGCCTTTGTAACAAAACCCAAACTCCTTTGTCCTTGGCAACTCCTCTGGTCTCCTCCCAAACCTCTCTAGCTCCTTCCCTGATTGTAGCCTTGGTCCATATTGTTTCCTTGGCTGAGAATACTCTTTCTTCTGTTCCATATTTTCCAGGCCAGCTCCTACCTACCTTCAGTGCAAACATCTCTTCCCAACAGACCCCACACTTTCCCCAACCCAGGTCATTTCTCAACCCCATCCTATCTGTCTCAGGCCTCTGCAGTTCTTGGAAGCATTTGTTCCAACTGCCTTTCCCTGTATGATTATTCATTTATGGGTCTGTCTCTTTTAACAAACTGAGCTTAGGGAATAGTAATCAAAGCTAACCCTTATTTGGGTTATTGTGTGCCAAGTACTCTAAGATCTGGATTCAAAACCTACCCTAAGAATAGAATCATTAACTCTGTTTATAGATAAGAAAACTGATGTTTCTTGAAGTTAGTAACTTTCCCATGTCTGCTTGGCTATGAAGCAGCTGAGTGTGGATTTGATCACAGGCAGTTTGGCTCAGAGTCTATGCTCTTGGCCACCATGTTCTGAGTTTGAACATCTAGTTTGTCCTATTTAGCTGTACAAGAAGGCAGGGAACATGGATGGGCTGAGCCTGAGGGTTCACCCTGAGCTTGCCTGGCCACCCACTGCTCCCCCAGGCAGCTCCAGTGACCCTGCAACTGCTCTTCTTGGATGGCGAAGAGGCACTGAAGGAGTGGGGACCCAAGGACTCCCTTTATGGCTCCCGGCACCTGGCCCAGCTCATGGAATCCATGCCTCACAGTCCCGGCCCCACCAGGATCCAGGCTATTGTAAGATAAGCGTCCCACTGGGCTTTGGTAGGGGAGAGAGAAGGTGAAGGAGGGTTGACAATGTTCTGCTTAGACCCTCCAATTCTACCCTCTCTCCCTAGGAGCTCTTTATGCTTCTTGATCTCCTGGGAGCCCCCAATCCGACTTTCTACAGTCACTTCCCCAGGACGGTCCGCTGGTTCCAGCGGCTCAGGAGTATTGGTAAGGGTGCACCAGCCTGGGGTGCAGGAGAGAGGGCTGGGGTGGGTTAGGCCCTGTCTTCCAAAGGCTCATGTAGCCTTCCTTCCACTTTCCCGTCTCTCCAAGGAATTAGGGCAGAGGCAAACAGATCACACCACAGTCTAGTGGTTACAAAACAGGGGCTCTGTGATGAGATAGCCCTGGTTCTAAGTTCTGGCTCTGCCTCTTACCAGCTTTATGAATTTGGGCAAATGGCTTTCTCTTTTTGAGCTTCAATTTCCTATGTGTAAAACGGGCATTATGGTAATGACAACAGGATATCTACCTCCTAGACTCAGGGGGATTGAATGAGGCCAGCAACAGAATAAGCTCACACTGAGGAGTAACAGACATTCATTCTTTTTGGGATGACCACAAACCCTCCTCTGATTTGTAAAGAGGGGACCTTTGACTGCTGAGGACTAACTTTGCTCTCTAATTCCCATCACCTCCAGAAAGGCGACTGCATCGTTTGAACCTGCTGCAGTCTCATCCCCAGGAGGTGATGTACTTCCAACCCGGGGAGCCCCCTGGCTCTGTGGAAGATGATCACGTTCCCTTCCTCCGCAGAGGTACTTGCTGGGGGGATGAGGGAATGGAGGTTCAAGGAAGCCACAAATTTGACTCAGCCCTAGCACCTTCCCAGGGCTGGGGACTGGTGGCAAGTTGTTTAAGCAACTGGTGCTTTGATTTTTTCATCTGTAAAATGGGGATAATAGTTAGAGTATCGTTGATGGGTCTGAATGCCCTAATATATATAAAGACCATAGGCTATAAAAATTGAAAAAAAAAAAAAAGAAAAAGAAAGACCATAGGCTAGGCACAGTGGCTCATGTCTGTAGTTTCAGCACTGTGGGAGGCTAAGGCAAGAGGATCACTTAAGCCCAGAAGTTTGAATCCAGCCTGGGCAACACAGTGAGATCCTGTTTCTAAATAAATAAAGTAGGCTCAGCACTGTAGCTCAGAGGCTAGGGCACCAGCCACATACACTGGAGCCAGCACGTTCGAACTCAGCCTGGGTCTGCCAAACAATGACAACAACAACCAAAAAATAGTTGGGTGTTGTGGTAGGCGCCTGTAGTCTCAGCTCCTTGGGAGGCTGAAGCAAGAGAATCACTTAAGCCCAAGAGTTTGAGGTTGCTGTGAGCTGTGACACCATGAGACTCTAACCAGGGTGACATAGTGAGACTCAGTCTCAAAAAAAAAAAAAGAAAGAAAGAAAGTAAAAAACAAACAAAAACCTTGCCATTCATAGTTAACACAAACAAACAAAAAATGGGAAAAAAAGAAAATATTTAATTTCAAAAAGGTCAAAGAATATATAAAAAAAAAAAAATGCCCAATCATATTTAGGCCTTCTGAACTCAATCTTGGGCCTCTCCATGATTTTTATAAAGCTGCTACATGGTTCTGATGCACAGCCAGGGTTGAAAACATCTATAAGAATGTAGTTTTTAGGGCTGCGCCTGTGGCTCAGCGAGTAGGGCTCCGGCCCCATATACCGAGGGCTGCGGGTTCAAACCCAGCCCCGGCCGAACTGCATCAAAAATTAGCTGGGCGTTGTGGTGGGCACCTGTGGTCCCAGCTACTTGGGAGGCTGAGGCAAGAGAATCGCTTAAGCCTAAGAGATGGAAGTTGCTGTGAGCTGTGACTCCACAGCACTCTACGGAGGGCCATAGAGTGAGACTCTGTCTCTGCAAAAAAAAAACAAAAAACAACCAAAAACAAAAAGAATGTAGTTTTTAGTCTTGATGCCCATAGCACAGTGGTTACAGCGCCAGCCACATGCACCGAGGCTGGCAGGTTTGAATCTGACCCAGGCCAGCTAAACAACAATGACAACTACAACAAAAAGAAATAGCCAGGTGTTGTGGTGGGCACCTGTAGTCCCAGCTACTTAGGAGACTGAGGCAAGAGAATGCTTAAGCTCAAGAGTTGGAGACTGCTGTGAGCTGTGACACTACGGCACTCTACCGAGGGCAACATAGTGAGACTCTGTCTCAAAAAAAAAAAAAAGAAAAAGAATGTAGTTTTAGACTGAGATAATAGGTCTGGGTTCTAGGATCTGCAGTTTACCAGTGGTTGACTTAAGGGAAATTCCTTAGACTCTCTTAGCCCCATTTCTGTAGGAAAATGAAGATATATAAAAATGTATGTAGCATATACACACACACACTATCCTTCGTAATCACAGGGTTGTGATTATGAGATCAGGTATAGAAAATGCCTACTTAATGCTTGGCATATAATGAATGCTAAAAATAGCTTTTAAAATGATTATCCAGAGCTGGACATGGTGTAATCCCTTGGTAGGCCAAGGTGGGTAGATTGCTTGAGCTCAGGAGTTCAAGTTTATTCTGAACAACAGCAAGACCCTGTCTGTACTAAAAATAGAAAAACTAGCCAGACGCGGTAGTACATGCCTGTATTCCCAGCCACTTGAGAGGCTGAGGCAAAAGACTGCTCAAGCCCAAGAGTTTGAGCTTGCTGTGAACTATGATACCACAGCATTCAACGTAGGGTGACAAAGAGACTCTCAAAAAAAAAAAAAAATTTTTTTTTTTACTCCATTTAGCTATTCAACAGATATGCATTCCTTACAATGCCTTTTTTATTGATCACTCTGCCTACCTTCCTGTGCCTCAGTTTCCACATCTGTAAAACAGTGGTAATGATTGTAAGTACCTATCTTAAAGGATTTATATTGTAAGGATAAAATGGTGTGTGTGTGGCCGGCCATAGATTAGGGCCTGGAATACTGCAAGTACTATCTAAGAGCAATTATTAAAGAGAAAAAGAGCCTAATGTACCTGGCAAGGAGGATCAGGGATATTGTTCTCATCTTCTGGTCTCGCCACAATTCAGTAAGTTTTGAGTTTGTCTAATTTATGTAATGAAAACAATAGATATACCGAATTTTTTTTTTTTTTTTTTAAGACAGAGTCTCACTTTGTCACCCTGGGTAGAGTGCCGTGGTGTCACAGCTCACAGCAATCTCTAGCTCTTGGGCCTACGTGATTCTCTTGCCTCAGTGTCCCGAGTAGCTGGGACCTAGGTGCCCACCACAGTGCCTGGCTATTTTTTGTTGCAGTTTGGCCAGGGCCGGGTTCGAACCTGCCACCCTCGGTACATGGGGCTGGCACCCTACCCACTGAGCCACACGTACTGCCCAAGATATACTGAATTTTTTGTTAAACTAACACATACCGTCACGCACTTCAAATCACTATTCAGATGTGAAATGCCAAAACAGAGTAGCTTCCCCCCACGTCGGGCACATGGGCAAAGCAAAGTTCTAGAGCCTTTCAGGTCAGTGCTGTGCCACAGCAGGCCTGACGGAGTCTCCTCTTGCACCTTCAGGGGTCCCTGTGCTCCATCTCATCTCCACACCCTTTCCTACTGTCTGGCACACACCTGCGGACACCGAGGCCAATCTCCACCCGCCCACAGTACACAACCTGAGCCGCATCCTTGCTGTCTTCCTGGCTGAGTATCTGGGGCTCTAGGCTGCTGGTCTGATGCCCAAGGGGGAGAAGTGCCCAGCAGGGGACATGCCAAGGGCACCTGCAGCCAGTGGAGTGCAGGTTGGTTTACCTGTGGTGTGGTGGTTTTGTCTTTGCACACCTTCAGCTCCTACCTGTGCTACGATTGAAGACTGTCTTTCCTTTGACTCTCTTGAGAGACCACTGTGGGATAAGATTCAAAGGAGTAAGAACTTGGCACTTGTCTTATGGTTGACACTTGGCCTGAAGGTTTACAGGAGCCAAATGCTATTCTTTTGGTCAGCAAATCATGGACTGGTGTCTGGAGCAGCAACGCCATCCAACCGAGCCAATTCTCTGTGGCTTATGTGTTTTGTGTCAGTTCATTCTACAGAACAGCAGCCTTGCTACTGTACCGGTCCAAACCTAACTCCCACATGGGGCCCATAGAAGACGTGCTCACAGACATAAATGGAGGAGATGGAAGCCAATACTTAGGAATCCCAGATTTTGCCAGACCCAATGGGCAATAAACTAGTGTTTCTGCAAAACATATTCTGCATAAGCTGGGTGTTATGGCGGGCACCTGTAGCCCCAGCTGCTAGGGAGGCTCAAGCAGTAGGATCACTTGAGCCCAGGAGTTCGAATATAACCTGAGCAACATAGCAAGCATTCCCTCTCAAAAAGCAAAAACAAAAAAACCTCACCATATTCTGCAGAACTAGAGTAAATAGGCATTGCATGAAAAAAGATCAGAAATCAAAGAAGCAGGGTGAGAGAACATTCAGTTTCCTCACAGCACAATGTAAATTTCCAAGGGAAGGTGGAGAATACAGGGGTTCTCAAAGTTTTTCACTATGGAACCCCTTTGAGAAGCAGGTCACAATTATGGGAAACACTGGGTTTGGCAAGTTTGAGTTGTACCCCCATAACATTTTGAATGAAAAAAAGATAAAGTTTGGGAACATTTAAGATAGGCATGAGTAATACAGATCTGGATTCACTGCAAAGTAGGTACAAGGTGATGGATTGAACCAGTAAGGAAGTATTTCCCAACCCTACCTACCTTTCAGATTCATCTGGAGTGCTTATGAAAAAATGCTGACTCCCAGGTCCCACCCCAGACCTCCTGAACAAGAACGCTAGGGAGGAGCTGGGACTCTAACAAATACTTGAGGACTCTCAAGGTCAACAAAGTTTGGGACATTCTGTCATTAAAGATATACTTTGGTGCATACATAGCTGATTAGCAAACTTCCTGAAAAGAACCCTAAGATGGAGAGAGCCTAGAAGCAGCGTCCCAAACTGCTCTGTCTGCTGGTTTTGTGACTTTGAGGGAGCCGCAGTAGCAGCAGGGATGCCAAGCCAAGATGTAGAGAGTTACTAAATAGTGACGGTGAGTACTGGCCTTCAAGGCAGCTCAAGGTTGCAGAAGACTCATGAACTTTAGGGATGAAGCTCTGGATATCAAATGAGAGAGGATGAACAGAAAGTTTTCAATTCATAGTCACTGACATTTACTGGACGTGTACTTTGTGTCAGGCACACTTTACATTATGTCAACTCCTTTAGGCCAGGCGCAGTGGCTCACTCCTGTAATCCTAACACTCTGGGAGGCTGAGGCAGATGGATTGTTTGAGCTCAGGAGTTTGAGACTAGCCTGAGCAAGTATAAGACCCCAGCTCTACTAAAAATAGAAAAATTAGGCCGGAACCAGTGGTTCACACCTGTTATCCTAGCATTCTGGGAGGCTGGGGTGGGTGGATTGCCTGAGCAAGATCAAGACCCTGTCTCTAAAAATATCTGGGTGTTGTTAGGGGGGCCTATAGTCTCAGCTACTTGGGAGACTTGGGAAACAAGAGAATCTCTTGAACCCAAGAGTTTGAGGTTGCTGTGAGCTATGAAGTCACAGCACTCTACCCAGGGTAACAAAGTGAGACTTTGTCTCCAAAAATAATAATAATAATAATAATAGAAAAATTAGCCGGGTATCATGATGAGTGACTATATTTTGAGCTACTCAGGAGCCTGAGGTGAGAAGATGGCTTGAACCCAGGGGTTTGAAGTTGCTGTGAGATATGACTCAACTCAAGGCGACAGAGACTCTTGTCTCAAAAGAAACAAAAATCATCTAGTCTCTCTCCAAATCAGTTTCAGTTCTCATTTTGCAGGTGAGGAGGTTGAGACTGAGAATTTCAAGCCAGTTGGTTACCAAGCCCACATTCTCACCCACAACTGTGTTCCCAACCCCACTTCCTATCTCCCTTCCAAAAAATACCTATACCGGCTTGGCGCCTGTGGCTCAACCGGCTAAGGCACCAGCCACGTACACCTGAGCTGGCGGGTTCGAATCCAGCCCGGGCCCACCAAACAACAATGACAGCTGCAACCAAAAAATGGCCGGGCACTGTGGCGGACGCCTGTGGTCCCAGCTACTTGGGAGGCAGGAGACTCGCTTGAGCCCAGGAATTGGAGGTTGCTGTGAGCTGTGATGCCACAGCACTCTATCCAGGGTGACAGCTTGAGGCTCTGTCTCAAAAAAAAAAAACCTATACTGGTAAATAGTTTATTGACAAAAAGTAGCCTGAAGCTTTTCATTGGCATATGTACATTTGGGGCTTGAATCTGGGAGTATTAGACCCATTTTACAGATGAGACTGCAAATACTTGGCAAAGTGATGTTTTCCCTAGGTCCCATAGTCAGGGCGCCTCGCAGTTCTCATTCATACTCCTGGGCTCCCCTTGCTTTGCCCTATGAAGAGCCTTCAGTATATTTGGTAAATTCAATTATTGAGCATGTCTTACCTATTAATTTTTTTTTTTAGAGACAGAGTCTCACTTTGTCGCCCTCGGTGGAGTGCCATGGCATCACAGCTGACAGCACCCTCCAGCTCCTGGGCTTAGGCAATTCTCTTGCCTCAGCCTCCCCAGTAGCTGGGACTACAGGTGCCCACCACAACGCCCAGCTATTTTGTTGTTGTTGCAGTTTGGCTGGGGCCGGGTTTGAACCCGCCACCCTCGGTATATGGGACCAGCATCCTACTCACTGAGCCACAGGTGTCACCCTACCTATCAATCTTTTGAGAAACTGTTGGTATTCTTTTTCCATTTTAACATACTGAGCTTCAGGCTCGGCGCCTGTGGCTCAACGGGCTAAGGCGCCAGCCACGTACACCTGAGCTGGCGGGTTTGAATCCAGCCTGGGCCGACCAATCAACAATGATGGCTGCAACCAAAAAATGGCCGGGCATTGTGGAGGACGCCTGTAGTCCCAGCTACTTGGGAGGCGGAGGCAGGAGACTCGCTTGAGCCCAGGAATTGGAGGTTGCTGTGATGCCACAGCACTCTATCCAGGGTGACAGCCTGAGGCTCTATCTCAAAAAAAAAAAAAACAATAAACAATAAAACATTCTGAGCTTCAGAGAAATCAACTGCCTGAGATCACATAGCTAAGCACCTTTACCTCAGTGTGTCTAGGTGTACATTTCTTTTTATTTATCCTGCTGATGACTCATTGAGCTTACTGATGTCTTTTACCAGTTTGCAATTTCCAATCATGCCTTTAAATATCGTCTTTGTGCCATTCTCTTTTGATTCTGGAATGCCAGTTAAATGTTAGATCTTACTCTGTCCTCTAAAACCTTTCATATTTTCTGGTTTACATTTCTGTGCTATTTTTTTGACCCTGCTAGTGTGAGTGCCATAAATCTTTCTTCAGCTGTGTCTAATTTGCTATTCAACTCAGTCATTGAATTTTCAATTTTAGTTATTGTTATTTTCCATATCTAAAATTTATTGCTGGTTTTTTCCATTCCCATCTGCTAGGTCTTTTCTTTTCTTTTTTTTTTTTTTTTTACAATTTTGGGTTCCTTGATTGTAATTCCAAGCTTTTCTTTTTAAAATTTTAAACATGATTTAAAATAAATGTTGTATTATAATCTGTGACTGAAAATTTCACCATCTGAAGCCTGTTTTTGTTCTCCATTGTTTTTGCTGGTTCTTACTCTTATTGCTTTATTTCCATGAGTGTGTGTGTACTACCCATTGCCTGAAAAATGATCTGTGGTGATTCTAGACGGTAATTCCTCCCATTAGATTTGTGTCTGTTTCCACCAGACATCTCAGATGTACTCTGCATCAAGGCTGGGCGCAGTGGCTCACACCTATAATCCTAGCACTCTGGGAGGCCGAAGCAGGTGGATTACTTAAGCTCACAAGAAGCAGGAGCGAGACCCCCACCCTGCACCTTCAGCATTCTGAACACCTGTGCAATCTTCTAGCTTGTCCTTTACCTGGGCTTGTAGTTCTCTGGGATCTCATCTCCTATTACAGTGGTTCCCAACCTTCTTAATGCTGCCACCCTTTAATACAATTCCTGTGTGTTGAGTGAACCGCTGTCCTATTAGTTTCTTTCCCCACCTTGGGTGGGCTTTAGGGTAAAATGGGAAATCCAAACAAATACTCTCAAAGCAAAAGTGGGTTCTGGCTTGGTGGGTCCTTACTGTATTACATTGGCTATTTGATTCTTTTAAGATTTTTTTTGTAGAGACAGAGTCTCACTTTATTGCCCTCAGTAGGGTGCTGTGGTGTCATATAGCTCACAGCAACCTCCCAACTCCTGGGCTTAGGCAATTCTCTTGCCTCAACCTCCCGAGTAGCTGGGACTATAGGCACCCACCACAATGCCTGGCTATCTTTTTTTTTTTTTTTTTTTGAGACAGAGCCTCAAGCTGTCACCTTGGATGGAGTGCTGTGGCATCACAGCTCACAGCAACCTCCAATTCCTGGGCTCACGCGAGTCTCCTGCCTCTGCCTCCCAAGTAACTGGGACTAGAGGTGCCGGCCACAATGCCTGGCCATTTTTTGGTTGCAGCCACCATTGTTGTTTGGCGGGCCTGGGCTGGATTCAAACCTGCCAGCTTAGGTGTACGTGGCTGGCGCCTTAGCCCGTTGAGCCACAGGCGCCAAGCTGCGCCTGGCTATCTTTTAAGATTTTTTGTTTCAATTGTTTTCAGCAGGGAGGTCAAGTAATCTAACCCATTTTCCAAGGAAACTGAAATCCCATAAAACCAAGCTAAGATTCAAACCCAGGTCTTTTTGGTTTTAAAATCTAAGCATTGAGTAACTACTAAAATATATCCTAGGCTTGGTGCCCGTAGCTCAGTTAGGGTGCCAGCCACATACACTGAGGTAGGCGAGTTTGAACCTGGTTTGGGCCTGCTAAACAGTGACAACTACAACAAAAAAATAGCTGGGCTTTGTGGCGAGCACCTGTAATCCCAGCTACTTGGGAGGCTCAGGCAAGAGAACTGCTTAAGCTCAAGAGTTTGATGCTGCTGTGAGCTGTGATGCCATAGCATTCTATCAAGGGTGACCCAGTGAAATTCTGTCTCAAAAAAATAAATATATAGGGCAGTGCCTGTGGCTCAGTGGGTAGGGCGCCGGCCCCATATGTCAAGGGAGGAGGGTTCGATCCTGGCCCTGGCCAAACCGAAACCAACAAAAAACTAGCCGGGCATTGTGGGATGTGCCTGTAGTCCCAGCTACTCGGGAGGCTGAGGCAAGAGAATCGCCTAAGCCCAGGAGTTGGAGGTTGCTGTGACGCCACAACACTCTACCAAGGGCCATAAAGTGAGACTGTCTCTAAAATAAGTAAATAAATAAATATAGCCAGGCGTTATGGCAGGTCCCTGAAGTCCCAGCTACTTGGGAGGCTGAGGCAAGAAAACTGCTTAAGCCCAAGAGTTTGAGGTTGCTGTGAGCTGTGATGCCACAGCACTCTACCAAGGGTGACATAGTGAAATTCTTGTCTCAAAAAATAAAAAGAAATAAAATAAAATATATCCTAGTCTCTTTGGAAGTTCTGATTCCCTGATAAGAATATCAAAGGCTGGGCAGTGCCTGTGGCTCAGTGAGTAGGGTGCCGGTCCCATCACCAAGGATGGAAGGTTTGAACCTGGCCCCAGCCAAAGTGCAACAAAAAAATAGCCGGTCGTAGTGGAGGGCGCCTGTAGTCCCGGCTACTTGGGAGATTGAGGCAAGAGAATCACCTAAGTCCTCATAGCTATGAGCTGTGATGCTACGGCACTCTACTGAGGACAACAAAGTGAGACTGTCTCTAAAAAAAAAAAAAAAAATCAAAGGCGTCAGCTGCCTCTTTTCTTTCGAGAGAGATGGAGTCTCACTATGTTGCCCAGGCTGGAGTGCAGTGGCTATTCTCAGGCGCGATCTCACTACTGATCAGCACAGGAGTTTTCACCTCCATTTCTGACGTAGGCCAGTTCACCCCTCCTTAGGCAACCTGGTGGCCTGGTGGTCTCCATATTTATGCCGAATTTAGTGTGGACACCCAACTGGCATAGCGCACTACAGTCCAGAAGTCCTGAATTCAAGAGATCCTCCTGTCTCAGCCTCCCAAGTAGCTGGGACTACAGGCGTGCACACAGCTGCCTCTTAATATCTGTTTCTCTCTCTTTTTTATATTTAAAAGATAACTTTTTCCCCCATAACTATTCATTTGGAATAAAGGACTTATTTTTAGTAGGAGCTTTTTTTTTTTTTTTTTTTTTTTTGTTAAAAATTCACAATTTTTTGCCTTCATTAGAGGGCTGTGACCTCGTAGCAACCTCAAATTCTTGGGCTCAAGTGATTCTCTTGCCTCAGCCTCCCAAGTAGCTGGGACTACGGGTGCCCACCACACCACCTGGCTATTTTTGGAGATGAGGTCTTGCTCTGGCTCAGGCTGGTCTTGAACCTGTGAACTCAGTCAATTCACCCGCCTCGGCCTCCCAGAGTGCTATGATTACAGGAGTGAGCCACCTTGCCCAGCAAGAGCTTTTTGTTGGGCATACTGCACCAGCTAAAAGACTGTGTTTCCTAGACTCCCTTGCAGCCATTCTGAGTGGCTGAGTTCTGCCCAGCAAGATGTATATGGAAGCAGAGGGCAGTAATTCTGAGAGAAAGGAGTCTTCCCTTCCAGCACAACGGTCATCTCAGGAGATCTAGCTGTTACTTTGGATCTTGAGGATAAAGGCCATAGCCAATGAATGATGGAAAAGTAAGTCAGAGGGAACCTGGGCACCTGATGACTTGAGGACCATCATACTTGCCCAATACTGGATTTTTAAAGAAATAAAAATGATCTTTTTCAAACTACTACTATTCTGAGATTTTTCAAATCCAAACTGACAGATGAGAAGAGTCAAAAATAATCTCTGGCCAAGGGACTTGGCTAAGCATCCTTTCTCTTTCCACTTCTTCCATCCCACTATGTACAGGCCCACAACTCCCTTCTCTCCCCAACCCCCTTCCCTTAACACACAAACCAGTCTGGGCCCAACCTTATAAATATTGATTTTATAGAAAGGACCAATTCAAAATTGGTCAGATGCCACACGCTAGAAGCTTCCAGATCCACAATGATGAAAAAACAAAAAGAATTCCAAAAAGAACAAACGAAAACACCCCAGACCAAACTGCCTGAAAATCAAGGTCCCAGTTGACCAAAAGATTTTAAAGAAACACATGTGGCCAGGGGTGAGGAGACCCCAATGCCTAAACAAGTACCCAGAATGGAAAGAAAAACAATCCAGAAATTTAAACCCATAGTCCCTGCCCACTGGCCCCCCCACGCTGTCAAGAGCGAGGCAAAGGGCTTCACAGCTTTACTGGGGGAGGGGGGGGATTGGGTGGTTGGGAGGGAGTGATGACAATAGCTTAAATAATGGGAGGAGGGAGATTCTTCAACATTTTCTTATCTCTTCCTCTAGAGGAAGAGGACAAATCGGTAGCTTGAGGTTAATGATTTTTTACTTCTTTAATGGGGAAAACAGTAAATGGCAGGCCATCATGAAAAAGTGCCACATTTAGCCTGTGATTTATAGCTCCCAATTCCTAAAAGGAGGTGAGCCTGGTGTGGTAGGTTAGGAGAGGTACCAACCTTGGGTGCTGCAGCTTCTTGGTATAAAACAGCTCCAGAAACCAAGGATTGGGGGAGGAGTGGTAAAGAGGCCAGAATGGGGGAACCCTTAAGTGGTACCAAAATTAGCTGCCATCTGCTCCCTGCTGATGGGTCCCTGGGGTGTAGAGAGAGGCAGGGAGGGAGTTGGGGCTAAAGAAGAAAATGAGATGCTGATAAAAAACACCCTACTTGAGGGTCCATGGCCCTGGGTCTGAAGAGTAGGAGACAGTCAAAAGGGGTCACTCAGAGTGCTTTCTCAGGGCATCCCCCTGAACCCCGGCTCAGTTCTGACTGGGTATCAATGCTGCCTAGACTGGGGTATGGGCTGGTAGTTCAGTCCTGGCCCTTGGCTCCCAGGGGAGGGGGTAGGGACAGGCATGGTGGGCTCTCCACCCCCTCCCCTGGGTTCACCTCCCCTCCTCCCGGCCTGCCCGGCCCCCACCCGGCCCATTGCAGGGCAGCACCCAGTTGTTATCGTGCAGGCCCAGGCGGCAGCCAGGTGTCTCACGGTCCGCTCGGCGGCAGCACATCCAGTAGGAACGTCCATAAGGCAGGTCATGGTGGTAGGGCTTGGGGTGCCAGCGGCAGAGCGACACGTCGCCCTTCTCATATCTCTTGCGGCACTGCTTGCAAGGGTCATCACGGTAAAGCGGGTCTCGGCTCCAGCGTGAGTCTGTGGCCCGCACACCAAATGCCTCAATGATGCCCTTGAAGTGGTGGCAGGTGCACTTGAGGGCTGCCAGGGCCCGTGTGGGCAGGAAGCTAAAGATCTTCACCAGCACGTGCTCGGGCAGCAGCAGCATGTACTGTCTCG
Organism: Perodicticus potto; assembly: GCA_963574655.1. Lineage (NCBI taxonomy): Eukaryota > Metazoa > Chordata > Mammalia > Primates > Lorisidae > Perodicticus > Perodicticus potto. Next base: position 3,009 of record CAUYRH010139215.1, on the reverse strand, counting down.
GCTCCAGCAGCCGCTGGATCTTGAAGCGGATCTCCAGGAAATCATGTGACACGTGCCGGTACAAGCGGCAGAGAGAGGTGTCAGCTGTTCCCTCAGCATCATCTGGACCTGGTGCAGTGGCTGGTGAGTCAGCTGGGGGTGGCTCAGGGGGCCCGTCTGGCCCACGGGACTGGAGGAAGAAGAGTTGGCCAGGTGGGGGGGGCTCCTCTGGGCTGACCGTCAGACATACCGTCTCCTCCTTCACATTCTTGGTGCCATCTTTACCAAAGAAGACACACTCGTCTACCACGCCTGTCACCACCACATCTACATGGAAGCCTGATGCACCACAGTCCCGGGCAGGGGGTGGAGGGGGTGCTGGGGGAGTGTCCTCGGGCCTGGCTGGGGCTGGGCTCTCACCCTCGCTGGCTTCATCTGCCCTAGCCAGCAGGAACTCCACATTGCTGGGGAGGGCATCCCGAGAGGGGCTAATGAGCTGATACAAGTCACAGGTAATCTTGTCCTTAGCTCGGGCCCCAGGGCCTGGGCTGCCAGGGTATGCACAACCAGGCCGGCCTCCGGCCCCATTGGGCAAGCTGCCCTCCGGTGCCCGGGACTCCCGGCCATTGGAGATGCGGAAGGCAATGCGTACCTCACCAGGGCCTGGTCCAGGCCGTTCCTCCTTGCGGAGACCCTTGGTGGGGGTGTTGTCCCGCTGGGCCTCAAAGTGGGCCACTGCCTCAGCTACACGGCTGCAGTCCCCACCACCAGACCGCCTTTCAGACCCTACCCCCTTGGCAGGTCCACCCTGCTCAGCAGACACAAAGACCACAGGTGCTGGGGTGGTAGGACGTGGATAGCTCTGCAGGGCCAGGGCAGTCCGCTGTTCTACCAGGGCCACCATCTCAGCCACAGAGAGCAGGTCTTCACCAACTGAGGCGGAGCCCTCCTCAGGAGCCAGAGGGCCCTCTTGGCCCCCTGGGTCTGGAGGGGCCTTGGTGGGCTCAAGACAGCGTCTCCTCCGCTTGGCCTTGGAGCTATCACTACCCCAGTGTCCCTTGACTTTCATGGAGCTGGCCCGACTGCCCCCACCACACTGGTGAGCCACAAAGAAGGCCACTTTCTCTTTTGTATTCCCAGGCTTGATAACATACCATGTGTCCAGCAAGACTCGACCCTCATCACCAGCAGCTGCTGCCGAGAGGAGTGGAGCAGGCTGAGAGGAGGGGGCCTCAGTGGCCAAGGCAGGTGGTGTGTTCTCTGAGTGCACAGGCCCATGGTCTGGCTCAGCCCCACTGCCAGGCTCAGGGCAGGCTGATGGCTTGAGGGTTGCAGAAGGTGCTCGTGGCTGGTTCTGTGAGTAGGTGCCAAAGGGCCGGGGACACCATAACTGGAAGGGCAGGAGGCTGCTGCGGTCCATTCTGGGGGATGATGGCAGGCCAGGCTTCACAGCATCTCAGGACTTAGATGGTGGGAGGCTCCACATGCCACCTACAGATAGGGAAGAGGAGATTGGGAGCTAGGGGACCATCCTTTCTTCCCAGCACCACCCCATCTCAATCTCTCCTGGGGGGCAAACCAAATTAGACCATCAAGAACTCAATCCTCCGGCCTCAGCTGAACTGCAAAAACAAAAATAGCCGGGTGTTGTGGTGGGCACCTGTAGTCCCAGCTACTCGGGAGGCTGAGGCAAGAAAATCGCCTAAGCCCAGGAGTTGGAGGTTGCTATGAACTATGTGACACCACAGCACTCTACCAAGGGCGATAAAGTGAGACTCTGTCTCTACAAAAGAAAAAAAGAACTCAATCCTACTACACTGCTCATGTAAGCCAACAGCATTGCAGAGGGGACAATAGCAGCTCTTTTAACACATAGTGTGACCCTAGCTGGCAGCTTGCTCACATCACACCCCCCTCCTATGCCACTGCCCAACTACATTTGCCCACCATCCAGTAACCTCCTGTTGCCATAATCTCTAAACTTAAGTGAAAGTACCAGTTTTCAAGTTGTTAAGAGACAAGCTTCTACTTTTCTGTCTGCTCACAGTTCCTTCCTGAAAAGACAGGAATTCCCAGCCCCGCCCACAGCTATGGCTGCTTGAGCCCACAGCAGGAAGAACATTATAGGTTGGGTGAGGGGAGAAAATCTGAGGTCAGAGCCAGACAGGCCCTTAAGAAATCAGCTCTTCACTTTTTTGGGTTGTGAGGCTCCTTGACAATCTTTTCTTGGGAGACAGAGTCTTCTTCTGTTGCCCTGGCTAGAGTGCAATGGCATCATCATAGTTCACTGCAACCTCAAACTCCTAGACTCAACAGATCCTCCTGTCTCAGTCTTCCAAGTACCTAGGACTAGAGACACACCAATCCCAGCTAATTTTTCTGGTTTTTTTTGTTGTTGTTGCAGTTTGGCTGGGGCCACCCTTGGTATATGAGGCTGGTGCCCACTCACTGAGCCACAGGCACCTCCCTGATTTTTTTTTTTTTGGTAGAGACAGGGTCTCATTCTTGCTCAGGCTGATCTTAAACTCTTGAGTTCAAGCTATCCTCCACCTTTGGCCTCCCAGGGTGCTAAGGTTACAGGTGTGAGTTACCACACCCAACTGAGAACCTCTTAAAGCTGTTTATCTTCACCCAGAAAAATGCACACCTGTGCAAAGACTGTGCAGTCAATTCTCTAAAGAACAGTCACAGATCCCTGGGAAAAGAAAGCCTGTTCTATTCTAGCTCCCTCTTCAAGCTGTACATGGTCAACTGAAGCTCAGAGTTGGAAAGGATTACATAGCTAAGACACAATGGATCCAGAGCAAAAATAGGCTCTCACGTTGGGTTTCTGAGCTCTTTTAATTCAGGGCTTTTTTTCGTTTTTTTCTTTTTCTTTTTTTTTTTTCTGAGACAGAGCCTCAAGCTGTCACCCTGGATAGAGTGCAGTGGCATCACAGCTCACAGCAACCTCCAACTCCTGGGCTCAAGCGAGTCTCTTGCCTCTGCCTCCCAAGTAGCTGGGACTACAGGCGCCCGCCACAACGCCCG
>CAUYRH010139214.1:0-14795 GCA_963574655.1 Perodicticus potto | reverse complement strand
GCCTTGTAATGCCAGTTCATTGTTTTCAGGTATCCCTATGAGGCAAATATTGGTTTTCTTCAAGTTATCCCAGAGCTGTCTGAGAGAATGATCCTTTTTTGCCTTCCATTTCTCTACCTCTTTGTAGGTTTGGGAGCATTCAAAAGCTTTGTTTTCCATGTCAGAAATCCTTTCTTCTGCTTGCTCCATTCTGTTACTGAGGGATTCTACTGTATTTCTCAGATCTTTGAGGGCTGCAACTTCTTTTCTCAATGTGTCAAAATCTTTGGTCATTTTGTCTTTGAATTCGTTGAATTCTTGAGACATCTTTTGGGTCATCTTTTGGATTACTGCTTGAAATTGTAATTCCATCTTTTCCTCCATTCAGCTGATCTTATTTGCTATCCAGACTCTGAATTCGATTTCTGACATCTCAGCCATTTGCTTATGCAAGGGATCTTGTGCTGTATCTACCTTGTCATTCCTTGAGAGAGTTGATCTACTCTGATTATTCATATTGCCAGAGTTTTTCTGTTGATTCTTCCCCATGATTATTTTTCACCCTTTCCTCTGGCCATCCTCAGAGTTGAGGAGGCGTCTCTCCAAGATTGAACCCTGGCGGGATCACTCTATTCTTGGAAGATATTTGTAGGCAGTGACCTTGTGTAGCTCCTCTGGGGCTGCCCCAGCCAGGGATTTGTGGCTGTGGGAGCAGCTCTGGAGTGGAGCGTGTCACACACGGGTCCAGCAGCAGGGCTAGGGACGGTGCCCATGGTTCTGGCAATGCCTGGATCCCAGTGGCTTTTGCAATGATAGTAGGTGACTCCAGCAGTCTCTGGTCCAGCGGAGGGCTCTGCAGAGAGTTAGGGAGGGCCTTGGAGGGATGGCGCGGGGTCACATGACTTCCCAAGTCCCTGGGCAGATAGACGGGGCCAGTGAGGAAGCAGGGAGGGCACTGGAGGGAGGACACAGGTTGTGCAGCTACCAGAGACCCTGTCTGGGGTAGCACTGGCCATGGCAGCCTGGGGGTCTTGGCAGTGCAGCCTGCGGCAGAGTCCTGTGTGTTTGTAGGAGTCTTTGGATTGGGGAAGGCCTGGGTATCGAGGCAGGGCATGCCTCCCGGCGGGGTCTCTCACATCCACTGGTGTCACGGGCAGGAGGCAGGCCTGGGTCCTGAGGTGGCATGGTCTGTGGCGGGGTTGCTCCCACCTGCCGCAGCTCCTGGAGTGGGGCGGGCCTGAGTCTCGATGCTGTGCGGCCTGAGGCGTCGTTGCTTTTGTCCGCCACAGCCCCTCCAATGGGGCAGGCCTGGGTGCTGAGAAAGCATGGCCAGTGACGGGTTGCTCACGGCCACTAGTGTGTCTGGGGTGGGGCGGGCCTGAGTGTCAAGGCTGCATGACTCCCAGCAGGGACTCTCACATCCGCAGGGGTGGCAGGCAGGAGGTGGGCCTGGGTCCAAAGGTGCATGGACGGAGATGGGGTCGTTCCCACCTTCTGCAGCCCCTGGAGTGGGGCAGGCTTTGGTGCTGAGCCGCAGCGGCCGGGGGCAGGGTCATACACTATAGTTCCTGGCTGCAGTTGGCCGTTGGGGAGGGGAGGCTCAGTGTTGGCCCCTGGAATCCTTTGCCAGGTGAGGCATTTGGTCTATAAGACAGAGAGTGGAGGTGCTGCTCGAGAACCTCCTCCCACAGTCTCAGCAGGGGTTAGGCTTCTGGTTCGTCAGGTAAGGGGGGAAGGGCGTACTGGAAGTTCAGAATGGTTGGGAAAACTTTAGTTCAAATTTTTTGCCTAGCAAGAGAGTGTTCAGTGTCACAGAGGGGGAGTAATCCCCACTTCCCACAGCACTCTCCCATGGGGTAGGACAAGATGTCCACAGTTCACCATCTATAGAAAGCCCGCAGGAGTGGATGAAGAGAAAAAAAGAAAGGTAACAGAAAGCAAAAAAGACCACAGCTTTCTTGGGGGAGGGGATGGATACTTTTCCTTTCAGATGAATTTTGTTCCTGAAGCTTGCTTTCTTGGAGTCCCAGCTTGCCTCAGCAGAGGTGATCTGCTGCTATCACTTCTCTCTTGGCTGGGCTCCCAGTCTTTAGCTCAATTGGGCATTTTCTGGACGTTATCCTTCTCCTTGGTCAGGAGCCTCTCTTGGGAGCTGCTTCTAGTTGACCATCTTGCCCCTCCCTGAGCAGGGTCATTTTAAAAGGCTGCCTACCATAGGGGGTCGGCAGTAAAATAAACATTTACATTATAAAATGTTTAGAGAAATTATTTTAAATACAGTATATCCAAATCTAAATATTGCATTCTTTGGGAAGCCATAACAAAATTCAGGTTTTCATGTGATCAGTTATACAAATGAAGCATTGGTTTGAAAACATGGAGCATGTAGACAAAGATAAAAGTTAACAGCTGATGTATGAGCAGGAGAGAAATCAAGACAGAGAGAGAGAGAGAGAGAGAGAGAGAGAGAAATCTGAGACTATTTAATGTTGTAACAACAAATTCCACAGAACTCATTGTTCCTGAGAGGGTAGGTAAAATAGAAGACAATAAAATCACAACATCAACACCAACAATAAACAACACCTATAAAACACTTACTGTGATCCGGGCACCACTCTGAGCCCTTTAAAAATACTGGACTAACAGATTTTCTATACACAAAAAAACAATGAGGTAGCTAATACTATCCTCATTTACATATGAGGAAATTGTGGCATAGAGAGATGAAACAATTTGCCCAAGGTCAAAGATGTCACTCTTAAATTGTCGTGATGAACTTATGTTCACTGAAGACATCGAGGAAGGAGGAAGCAAGTACAATGCTTTAGAAAGATATCAAACTGAAAGAGCTCAATCCAAAGCATTCTTGAACTGAAGACTATAAACCTCAGTTATCTAAAATGTCCCTTCACTTGGAACAGCAGTGTCCTTCTGCTTCCCTAAAGAGGCATTCCCTAACCTGAAAGATTCTGTCCTTCCTTCTTAAACCCCTGCATTTCTGCTTCAGAATCCTTGCAACCACGCAAAACAAACAAGCCTCTGTCCCTACCTAGGGTTGCAGAATAAAAATATAGATTCTGGTTAAATTGGAATTTTGGATAAAGAACAAATACTTTTTAAAAAGGGTAAGTGTACCTCAAATATTGCATGGTCAATATACTTATATATATAAGTATTCACTGATTGTCTGAAGGCAAGTTTAACTAGACACCCAACAATTTTATTTGCAAATCTGGCCACCCTATCCCTACAGAAATCTTCTCCCTAAGTCCCTGGACCTCTCATGAGCCCCCTCTTTAATTACCCCAGGACTTCCACCTTTCCACCTTATAAGCCTGAAGGAAAGAGGACTGGAGAGTCCAGGCTTCAGCTGCCAGAGGCTAGACAGGGCTGGGGGATTGCTGCTGGCATCCACAATTAGCCCCAGAAGCACATTTTCCCATAGAAACAATAATCTTAATGGTGATTGGCTTTCCAGTGCTATGGGCCCTATAGTCCAGCCATATTCTAGGTTAAATAGGCTTTTGTGAACTGGCCTGGGAACCTTCCCACCATTCGTAACATTGTTTCCATGGGAAAAATGCTTCTCAAGTTCCAAACAACTGACTTACGAACAAACTTTTGGAACAAAACGCTTTGCTAAATTGGGGAAAGCCTGTAGACTCACTCAGAGTCATTCAAAGGCTGGTGACTTCACTCCAAGATGTTAGCAACGTTTGGGCCTGCTTAGCATACCAAAGGGAGGCCATTGGGTTTGCTAAAGAAACTTTAATAAGCAAACAGACAAGATTGACAGATCAATAATAGACAAGCTGACTCTGTCTTTGATTGGCTGCGTAGGCCAGCATTTACATCGAGTGATTTCCCTTAATCAAACACATGCCTTATCTGGACAGGCAGGACACTTATCCAACTAAGTGGGTGGTTATTAAGGACATGGCAGGTACTCTGCATCTAATTGTACATTTAGTACCCTTTCACAGACACCAGCGTGTCAGAGGAAAGACAAGCTTATTTATCCCTTTCATTGTCTGATACTTTCAATGTTTCAGTGGTTTGTTCACCTTGATGAAAACATAGCAATTATGCAGCTTTCATCTGCTTCTTTGAAAGGCATATGGAAAATGCTGCTTTCAGGAATAAAATGTTAATTCCAAAAAAGTACTTCAAGGCATTGTAAGAGGCGGTCTCCCATATTGCTGAAATTACATGCAGTGCTGCAGCATTTGCATAACAAATGTGACAGAATGGTTACTTAAGAGACTAAAATAGGAGGAATAAAATGTATAGAGATACCTCAGTTCTTATTAATTATTATTTGAAATGAAATGTAATGCCATTAGCTATAGGGTGCCAGAAGTAGAAGAAGGAAATATATCATCATGTATTTAAAAGCCCTTACAGTGTATAATAATAATTAAGAAATTATTACACTACTGATCTTTTAGAAGCAGTGAAGCCACCTGTTCACTCCTTTATTAATTACCAATTTTCTTCTTCTTTAACACTGCACAGAAAAGATTATTAAAGGGAAGAATACAAAAACTGAGGTACTGAGGAATAATTTATATCATGTAGCAAAACTATATTAAAATACATCATTTTAATTAAGATTTTCACTAGTAGAGAAAGTCATATTTTAGGTCTGGTTTATAGCAACATATAATTTGACTTAAAAGAATAGCAATGCATATTAGTAATTACTATTGTTGATATTATTAATTTGCTCTAAAAGAGCAAAAGAATCTACGTGATTCTTTTTTCTCCTCTGAGCAGCAAGGAATCACTATCATAAAAGGGTGTTTGGACATTGCCTGTCCCAATCAACTGAGTTCTTGCTCAGGAAACTAGTGTGTGACCCTCATGGCTACTAACTAGGGAGTCGTCAATGCCACAGGACATGGCAACAAATGCCTGTTCAAGGACACTGGGAAGAAAAATGGAAGCTAGAGTTCAAGTTCTGAAAGGGGGTATTTTCTTTATCACGTGACCCTGTGCAAGTTAGACTCAATTACTTATTTTTTTCATAATGTTTCAAAACATTAAAAATACCCCAAAAGTATTGGTTATTATCATTTTAAAAATTGCTAATTTAGTATTGTGTATAATGGATACTTGCTCTTCCAATCTTGTCATACCTTACTAAGTATCGTCAACTCCATCCAGCTTAATACGAAAGAATTTGGAAACTGCTTACCAACAAAATAAAAGCAGTTAACATGATCACTTATTCTGGTAATAATTATTATAGAAACACTAAATTGTTTTATTGTGACAACTCTAGCTATCATTGCTTATTCACAACCTTGGATTTTGTTTTGGCCGGGGCTGGGTTTGAACCCACCACCTCTGGTATGTGGGACTGGCACCTTACTCCTTTGAGCCACAGGTGCCACCTTTTAAAATTAACATAAAGTAAAATTGACTTTTGGGTGAATTTTAACATGTGTACATTTGGGTAACCACTACCACAATCAAGATATAGAAAAGCTCCATCAACCCATAAAAATCTCCCATCCTGTGTGCTTGCTTCAGTGGCACATATAACTAAAGTGGAAAGATACAGAGAAGATCAGCATGGCCCCTGTGCAAGGACGACACACAAATTCATGAAGCATTCCATATTTCTTTTTTTAACCTGGAAGGATTTGGAGAGCATCCTCCTAAGTAAAGTATCACAAGAATGGAAAAGAAAGTGTTCAGTGTACTCAATATTAATGTGAAACTGGTACATGAACAACGACATGAACATATGAGAGAAAAACTCATTTAAATTCAAAAAGGGTGTTACTCTGGTTTCTCTTCAGATGGCATAAATCTTTCACCTTTTAAATTCAAAAAGGGTGAAGGGGAAGGGGGGGAGGAGGTGTGGCAAGCTCTCACCTATTGGGTACAATGTAGAGGTAAATGGCACACCTCCAGGGTGACAGGTTCAATTGCAACTTAGACTTTACCTAACAAATGCAAACAATGCAACCTAACTATATGTGCCCTTAAATTATTCTGAAATTTTAAAAACAATTTCCCCTGCTGTTCCTTTATTGTGACACCTTCTCCAACCTTAACCTTTCTTTGGCAACCACTGATCTGTTCTCCATCACCATAGTTTTTTTCTTTCTTTTCAAGAATGTCATATAAATGAAATTATACAGTATGTAACCTTTTGAAATTGGCTTCTTTTCCTCAGCATGCCTTCAAGATGTATCCAAGTTGTTACATATATCAAGAGCTCTCCCATTTTTATGGCTGTGTGGTATTCCTCAATTTTTTTTTAACCATTCACTCATCCATTAAAGGACAATTGGGTTATTTCCAGGTTTTAGTGATTATAAATTTACTATAAACACTAATGTATATGTTTTGTGTAAAAATAAGCTTTTATTTCTCTAGGAAAGAGTGATTACTGAATCATGTAGTAAGTGTATGTTTAACTTTATAGAAAAATGTCAAACTCTTTTCCAGAGTGACTGTACTATTTTGCATTACTATCAGCAGTGTGTAAGAGTTGTAGTTGCTCTGCATTCTTGTCAGCATTTCATATTGTCAATGTTTTTATTTTAGCCATTTATTTCTGATCATATTCCATTATAATTTTTATTTACATTTCCTTAATGTCTAATGATATCGAACATCTTCAGGTGCTTATATTCCATCTGTCTATTTTCATTGGTGATGTGTATGTTGAATATTTTTGCCTACTTATTTATAAAATTGGGATGTTTCTCTACTTATTTATAAAATTGGGATGTTTCTTTAATGTTGAGTTTTAAGAATTCCATATGGATTTCAATGCAAACCTTTTGCCGGGTATGTAGTTTGCAAATACATGTATTTCCTCTCAGTCTGTGATTACCTTTTAATGAATTATCTTGACAGTCACTTTAGCAAAGAAACATGTTTAATTTTGATAAAGTCTGATTCATCATGTTTTCTTCTTTCATAGATTTTTTGTGTGTGTGTTATGTTAAAGGACTCTACCTAACTCCAGATAACAAAAATTTTCTGTGTTTTTTTCCTAAAAGTTTTGTTGTTTTATATTTTACACATAGATTTGACACACTTTCAGTAAATTTAGCATAAAGTATGAAGTTTTGGTCAAGGTTGATTGTTTTACCTGTGGATTTCCAGTTGCTCCAGTATCATTTGTTGAAAAGGCTATTCCTTCCCCCATTGACTTATTTTTGCATGTTTATTAAAAAAATCAATAGGTACATCATCTCTTATCTTCAACAGGGATCAACAAACTATGGCCCATGGGCCAAATATGGGTCATCATCAATTTTTGTAAATACAGTTTTATTGTAACATAGACATATTCATTTGTTTACCTATTGTCTATGGCTTCATAAGCAGAGTTAAGTAGTTGTAACAGAGACCATATGGTTTGCAAAGTTAAAACTATTTTCTACCTTGTTCTCTACAGAAAAAAAAAAAAAAAACTTGCCACCATTCATGAAGATTACTTCAGCAGTGCCTGTAGAGCAATGAGCAGGACTATCAAACTATGACCTTGGCAGTTCATTCTGGATTGCTTGGACAATGAGATAGTTGGAGCTAGGTGTTCCCATTTCTCCTAGAAGAAGGGGTTGAATGCAAACTGAAGTTCCCATGGGACTTGTTTACTCTAGCAAGGGAGATTATACCATTCCATGGGTGACTGGCATTCCCAGACAACTCTTTATAAACCCCTGGCACCCCAAATCCAAACTGACCATTGCTCAGCAGCTTGTGTATCCCCCTACTGACAACACTGGTTCTTCCCTTTTGCCCTATGGAAAACAGGGAAGTATGTTCTCCTTGCTGACACCCAGCAGTGCTCAGGGCTTTGGCTTGACATGGGATTACAAAAGGATGTAGGACCTGCGATTTTTTTTCTGACTCTCCTGGACCTCTAATTTTTTTATCTTCATCAATAAAGTCTACCCCTTAACCCATGATATTTGCCTTCGTGAAGTTTACCCTGATGCTTATACATGATAACAGACCAATCACCCTGATGAGACCTAACCGGCATACCAGTGGGGGACCCCACAGAGGCCGACCTAGCACAAGAGCCTTGTAACTGAACCCTCTGCATACATGTTGGTTCTCTTCAAATTATTTATTCACATTGCATCTAGAGTGGATCTTTTCAAGTCAATCTGTCCTGTCACCCACATTCTCCTACCAATCAAATTAAAGATAGTACAATGGATTCCAATTAGTCTTAAAACAGACCAAAATCTTTAATGGTTTGATAACACCTAGAATCCTCTGGTCCCTGTCATTCTCTCCAGCCTTCTCTCCCACCATTATTCTTTCTTCTCTGACATCCAGCCAAATATTTTCTCATGTTACCTTCTGCTACTGAGCACATCTCATTCCATACATCTGAAATTCTTTTCCCTTTACCCCTCTTAGTCTTCAGTCACAGTGAAATCTTACTTCCTTAGGGAAGCCTTGCCTCAACTCCAAGTCATATTTCCAGAGCATCAAGAAATGTAGTTGAGAATTCTATGGGGGTAGAGCAAGTAGGCAGTGCAGAGGATCATCTGGCTGAGCTCTCCTAGTATGACTGGGAAAAGAGAACCCAGCCATACCTGGGTGGCAACAGAGACCTTACACCACCAGCGACATGACGGTGAGCCAGATACAGTGTGTGGTCTACAGCAGTGGAAATCTGACGTATTAGGCAAGTGATTGCCACCTGCTGGGATTGGCCACCCTGCCACAGAGGTCCAGGATGGGAGGAAGCCTATCAGGAGTTTTTGGTTTGGGGGGAAACTGCGAGTTGAGTGGAAAGTTTGGAAGAGTGGGTGAATTCAAACAGTATACAGCTTGGAATGGATTTGCCATCGATTTTGTGGGTGGGGAGGCAGCCATACTGGGAAGGTCTAGGCAGACATGGGCTGCCATTGTAGGAAGGTCAGGAAAAGGTCTTAGAAAGGGGCTTAAAGCATGGCTGTCTTAATTACGCCTGCCAGGATCAGGGACAGGCTCAGGAACTCCCATACTCTACAGGTGTCAGGGGGCACAGTGAGACCTGCCCCTGAAGGATTCTGAAGAGCCTTCAGATCCCAACCCAGTAGGGTAGAATGCTGAGAAAACAAGCAGGCAATCACCCAGGGCAACTAAGTTACAAATAAGGATCACACAGGTTGCTGGCTGTGTTCTCTGTCTCCTAAGAAAACCACAGCTCCACCTGGTGGCTGGAGGACTCATTGCAACATATATATTCCTATTAAAGCTTGGTCCCTTCTGTTATATATATATATGAATAAATATATGTATACTTTTATTACCATTTTTAAATTTTTTTTTAATTTTTTACTATTTTTCCTCTTTTGTTCTATGTTGCTGAGGTAGCTGCTATTTTTTTTTTTTTTTTTTTTTTTTTTTTGAGACAGAGCCTCAAGCTGTCACCCTGGATAGAGTACCATAGCATCACAGCTCACAGCAACCTCCAATTCCTGGGCTCAAGCGAGTCTCTTGCCTCTGCCTCCCAAGTAGCTGGGACTACAGGCGCCCGCCACAATGCCTGGCTATTTTTTGGTTGCAGCCGTCATTGTTGTTTGGCAGGCCTGGGCTGGATTCAAACCCGCCAGCTCAGGTGTACGTGGCTGGCGCCTTAGCCCACTGAGCCACAGGCTATTTGAGCTTCTTTTGATTTCTTTTGTTGTGTTTTGCTTCTGCTAATTTATTTGGTTTGTTCTAACTTTAACTTCCATTTTTACTTTCTTCAAGAGTAAGGACTCCTGTATTTCTTGCCATGGTATTTTAGCCTTATTACTTCCTTCTCTCTATTTCACTCCTCTTCATTCTCTTTTTAAATATAGACTCTTCTACTTTCCTCATTTTTCCCACATAAGTTACTCATGCAACAACTAAGATATCACCTCCTTTTTTGTTTTTTTCTTCTCTTTTTCCTTTTCCCCCCTCTCTCCTTTATTTGATACAAATGTATTTTTAATTTTTTCAACTATTATTATTTTATTAATATTGTTCTTCCTTTTATTTTTTTTTAGCTTGGTTATGGGGTAGAATGACTATAGTCTGCTGGGGGGGTCATGGCAGTAGTATGGCTCAAGGAAGCCAAGAGTTCATGGCCTAGGGAGCCTATCTATGTTTGGCCCTGGGAAGACAGAATTGGCAAGTCAACACTGTAGAATTTGTCTATTTCTTTCTCATTTTAACTTACTTTTTACTTCTTGTTTTAGTCTTTGCTCTTTTCTTTCTCTTCCAATTTTTGCCAGAGGAAGAGTTTGGAATTTCTCAGGCTGGCAAGAAGCTCCTGAGGAACTCACCCAGCTTAGCCCCTTAAAATCCTTGAACTACAGGTTCAGCCCATCAATACCATTTATTCTATCACTCTGATTCGTTTTTCCTATCCTCATTCTCTCCTGTTCTTCAATTCTTTTCATTCATCCCACTTCCCATTGTTGCTTTTTCTTTTCTTCTTTGATTTCCTTCTTTCTTTTCCTCTTATTTCTCCCTGCCTGCACTTTACCCGTCTCTTCCTTTTGACAAAAGCTCTAAGATGAGGTAATTTGAAACAAAGGAGGAAATGAGAAGAACAAAAGGAGGGCAAGGAGGTGAACAGGAAGAAATAACACATGAGGAGGAACAAACGGAAAAATTCAGGTAACATTAAAAACCAAAACAGAGTAATTCCCCCAAAGGACCATACAGATACTGAAGAAGACTCCACCTATAAAGAACTAATGCATTTGACATAAAGGGAATTTAATATATGAATGATAAAGACAATAAAAGGATTGGATGAGAAAATGGAAAGACTGAAGCAAAAGTCAGATGAGAGATATGTACAATACAGAAAAATATGTGGCAGAGCTTAAGGAAATGAAAGAGACAATTGGGGAATGTAAAGATGCAGTAGAAAGTGTCAAAAATAGCTTAGACCATGGAGAAGAAAGAACCTCAGAGATAGAAGATAAAGTTTTCAAGTTAACCCAGGTAGTCAAAGAGGCATAAAAAGAAGACAGAGAAATCAGTACAGTCACTTAAAGAACTATGAGACTCCATGAAGCATTCAAACATATGAATAATAGAGATTCCAGAAGGGGAAGGAGATTGTCCCAAAGGAATGGAAGCCTTATTGCAGACTATCTTAAATGAAAACTTCCCAAGTTTTACTAAAGATCCTGGCATACTACGTTCAGATGGATATCACCTCACCTCAAATAGAACTTCTTCAAAACACATTGTAAGAACCTGTCCAAAGTCAAGATGAAGGAAAAAATTCTGCAAGCAGTCAAGAGTAAGTGCCATCTGACCTACAGAAGCAAAACCATTAGGATGACAGCAGACTTTTCAACTGGAATGTTCCAAGCTGAAAGAGAATGATCATCCAACTTCAACATTCATGAACAAAACCATTTTCAGCCCACAATTCTGTACATTCCTAAACTAAGCTTCAAAATTGATGGACAAGTCAAATCTTGTGCAGAAATAAAAACACTGAGGAAATTCACAACAAGATCAGCTCTACAAAAAATACTGGACCTATTCTCAACACTATCACAATGAACCACCAGCACAGTAAACACCCAGAAGCTAAATGTTAAAACTTAGCTTCCACAATAGTGCAAAGGATAAAACTGCACAAGGGACTTTCACAAAATATGATGAATAGAACTCTACCCCACTTCTCAGTTCTCTCAATAAATGTCAAGGGATTATATTAGCTGATTGGATAAGAAAGCACAGCCATCCATAAGCTGTCCCAGGAAACACACCTAGCCTTGAAGAACAAATCAAAACTTAGGGATGAGGGATGGAAAACAGTATTTCAAGAAAACAGAAATCAGAAGAAAGGAGTGGTTGCAACATTATTTTCAGATACAAGCATATTTAAAGCAACTAAAATCAAGAAAGGCAAAGATAGACATTTTATAATGGTCAAAGAAACAATACAACAAGAAGACATTTCAATTTTAAATATTTATGCACCCAACTTAAATGCTCCCTTTTATGAAAACAGACCTTGCTAGGTCTGAGCAATATGATATCCCATAACACCACAATAGTCAGGGACTTTAATATCCCTGTGACAGAATTGGACAGATACTCTAAACAGAAACTAAACAAACATACAAAGGACTTAAATGTGACCCTAGAAAAAATTGGGATTAATAGACATATACGGTCACACCACCCCAAAGTTAAGAATATACATTTTTCTTGTCAGCACATGGCACATACTCCAAAATAGACCACAATGTAGTATACAAATCAAAACTCAACAAAATTAATAGAATAGAAATGATATCTTTTATCCTCTCAGACCACAAGGCAATATAGGTGGAACTGAACTCCAACAAAATATTCATCCCTACACAAAGACATGGAAATTAAACAACCTTATGCTGAATGATAGTTGGGTTCAGGAAGAAATAAAAGAGTAAATTGTTAAATTACTCAAATATAACAACAATGAAGATACAAGTTACCACAACCTGTGGGATACAGAAAAAGCAGACTTAAGAAGGATATTTATCACATCAGATGTCCACATTTGAAAAACAGAAAGTACATCAACAAACTCATGAACCACCTTATGGAATTGGAAAAAGAAAAACGATCTGATCCTAAACCCAGAAGAAGAAAATAAATAACCAAAATAAAATCAGAGATTAGAGAAATTGAAAACAAAAGAATTATTGAGAAAATTAACAAAGCAAAAAGTTGCTTTTTTGGAAAAAAAAAATCTTTGGCCAGATTAACTACAAAAAGAAAAGCAAAATCTCTAATAACCTCAATCAGAAACAATAAAGTTGAAATAACAACAGATGCTGGAGAGATATAAGAGATCATCTCTGAGTACTACAAGAAACTCTGTGTTCAGAAATCTGAAAATGTGGAGGCAATGGATCAATATGTGGAATTACACCCTCTCTCTAGACTTAACCAAGAAGAAATAGATCTCTTGAACAGACCAATTTTAAGAACTGAGATTGAAGAAACAATTAAAAAAAAACTCCCAACAAAAAAAAATGCCCTGGTCCAGATGGCTTCACACTAGAATTCTCTCAGGGTGGCATCTGTGGCTCATCGAGTAGGGCACCGGCCCCATATACCAAAGGTGGTGGGTTCAAACCTGGCCTCAGCCAAACTGCAAAACAGAAAAATAGCCAGGTGTTGTGGTGGGCGCCTGTAGTCCCAGCTACTTGGGAGGCTGAGGCAAGAGTATGGCCTAAGCCCAGGAGTTGGAGGTTGCTGTGAGCTGTGTGATGCCACGTCACTCTACTGAGGGTGATAAAGTGAGACTATGTCTCTAAAAATAAAAATAATAATAATAATAATAAAGAAAAGAATTCTATCAAACCTTCAAAGAAGACCTTATACCCACGCTGCAGAAATTATTCCAAAAATTGAGCAGGAAGGAATCCTCCCCAACACGTTCTACAAAGCAAACATCACCCTGATACCAAACCAGGAAAAGACCCAACTAAAAAGGAGAACTTCAGACCAATTTCACTAATGAATATAGATGCAAAAATTCTCAATAAAATCCTAGCCAATAGATTACAGCTACACATTAAAAACATCATTCATCAAAATCAAGTAGTTTTCATCCTAATGAAGGAAGGATAGTTTAACATACAGAAGTCCATAAATGTACTTCACCATAGCAACATAAGCAAAAACAAAGACCATATGATCCTTTCAATACTTCCAGAAACAGCATTTGGTAAAATTCAGCATCCTTTCCTAATTAGAACACTTAAGAATATAGGCATAGGTGCCACATTCTTAAACTGATTGAAGCCATCTATGACTAACCCACAGCTAATACCATACTGAATTGACTAAAACTGAAAGTTTTCCACTTAGAAGTAGAACCAGACAATGTTGTCCTTTATCAAGACTACTATTCAATATAGTGCTGGAAGTTTAAGCCAATACAATCAAGCAAGAGAAGGAAATTAAGGGCATCCAAATAGGGTCAGAGCAGGTCAAACTCTTGTTCTTTGCCTATGATAAGATCTTAGAGAACCCCAAAGATTCAAGCACAAGACTCCTAGAAGTGATCAAAAATACAATAATGTTTCAGGATACAAAATCAATGTCCACAAATCAGTAACCTTTGTATATGCCAATAATAGCCCAGATGGGAAGCTAATCAGATACAATATCCTAGGAATATACCTAACTAAAGAGGTGAAGGACCTCTACAAAGAAAATTACAAAACCCTAAGAAAAGAAATAGCAGAAGAAATTAACAAATGGAAGAACATACCATGCTCATGGCTGGGAAAAAAATCAACATTGTTAAAATGTCTATAATTCTCAAAGCAATCTACAGATTCAATACAATCCCATTAAAATACCATCATCACACTTTCAAGATTTGGAAAAAATATTTTTTTCATTTTATGTGGAACCAGAAAAACCCCATATATTCAAGGCAATTCTTAGTAATAAAAACAAAACTGGAGGTATCACTCTACCAGACTTTAGGCTATACTACAAGGCCATAGCATTCAAAACAGCATGGTATTGGCACATAAATATAAATATTGACATTTGGAACCAAATAGAAAATCATGAGATGAAACTAACATCTTATAGCCATCTGATCTTTGATAAACCAAATAAGAACATACACTCAGCTATGATTTAATAATAAAAAAAAGAATCCCTATTTAATAAATGGTGTTTAAAGTACTGGGTAACCACACGTAAAAGACTGAAACTGGACCCACACCTCTCACTACTTACAAAAATTGATTCAAGATGGATAAAACATTTAAATCTAAGGCATGAAACAATAAAAATCCTCAAAGAAAGTGTGGGGAAAACACTTGAAGATA
>CAUYRH010139213.1:0-16123 GCA_963574655.1 Perodicticus potto | reverse complement strand
CAAAATGTGTTCTATGGTTAAAAAATGGCAGACTATGATTGAAGCTCATGTTGATGTTAAGACTAGCAATGGTTATTTGCTTCATCTGTTCTGTGTTTCTTTTACTAAAAACACAACAATCAGATACGGAAGACCTCTTAGGGCCAGCACTAACAGGTTTGCCAAATCTGGAAGAAAATGATGGAAATCATGACCAGAGAGGTGCAGATGAATGACTTGAGAGAAGTTGTTAATAAATTGATTCCAGATAGCATTGGAAAAGACATAGAAAAGGCATGCCAATCTATTTACCCTCTCCATGATGTCTTCGTTAGAAAAGTAAAAATGCTGAAGAAACCCAAGTTTGAATTAGGAAAATTCATGGAGCTTCATGGTGAAGGTAGTAGTTCTGGAAAAGTACTGGGGATGAGACAGGTGCTAAACTAGAACAAGCTGATGGATATGAACCACCAGTCCAAGAATCTGTCTAAAATTCAGGCTTTTAATAATGACAAATAAAGAATCCTATTTGTGAAAAAAAAAATAAAAAACAACGGAAATCATTATCTGATAGGATTCAATAATAAAAACAAGGCATTACTTCTGTGATATTCCTGCCAGAAATGCATAAACTGAATTTAATGAGGAAACATTATACAAACAGAAATTGAGGGACATTCTACAAAATAACTGGTATGTTATCTTCAGAAGTGTCAAAGTCATAAAAATCAAGCAAAGACCAGGGAACTCTTCCAGACTGAAAGAAATTAAAGAGCTAATACAAGTAAGTACAGCATGGGATTCTACCCTGGATCTTTTTGCTATAAAATATTTTATTGGGACAACTGGGGAAATTTGAATGAGTCTTGAACATTAGTTACATATGAACGTTAACTTCCTGATTTTGAAGGCTGTGTTAAGTTTTATAAGAGAATGTCCTTGATTGTAAGAAAGATATACTATAGTAATGGGGTGATAGACCATCAGTTTGGCAAATTACTCTCAAATTATTTAGGAATAATAAGTTTTTTGTATTGTACTTCCAACATCTTTAAAAGTTTATGATAGTTTCAAAAGAAAAACAAGTGAGTCTTCAAAACATTGTGAAATGAACTAATGTCAAATGTTTGAATAATACAGCATCAATAAAAAGCTTAATATATAGCTAAAGTTCAAAAGAAAGGAAAGGAAATTCCCATACACCAGAAACAAGACAGGAAACCCAGAGTCAACATGCAACCTGATGCTTTGGTAATCCAGAAACTACTAAAGTCAGATAAAGAGACAAATGTACAAGTTAGGGTTTTAAAATCCATAAAGGGTCAGAGACAATAAATCTAGAACACTGTACTATAAAGAGCAGACCCTAGAAGAGCTGCTAACTCCAAGAAAAGAAAACTAGAAAAACTCAGCAACCACCAAAAAGAAACTCGTCTTTGCCAGGATCTCTGGGTCTAAACAAAAATGATCTCATGAGAAACTGAAAAACCTATAAGGAATACTACAAAAGGGCACAAAGTCCTAATATATATTTCCTGCATGCTGTGTACATCCTAAATGATAAATTAATGTAACAGAAATTGTTCCATCAAATCTTTGTGACTCAGAACAGAAGCAAATGCGGACGATTCTACAGAAAGAACTCTACAACACAACTTCATCAGAAAAATACAAATTCCATTGAAAAGGGGATTACAATTTAAATTTTACAAACCACATTAAAAGGGAATATTTACAATG
Organism: Perodicticus potto; assembly: GCA_963574655.1. Taxonomy (NCBI): domain Eukaryota; kingdom Metazoa; phylum Chordata; class Mammalia; order Primates; family Lorisidae; genus Perodicticus; species Perodicticus potto. The sequence continues at coordinate 14,404 of CAUYRH010139213.1, read as the reverse complement.
AAGGACCATCAGCAGGCAAACACTACAAACAGGAAGACTTCTACAATACAGTAAGAAGTAAGAGAAAAGTATAACACTATAAAAAAACAGATTTGAGGCTCAGCGCCTGTGGCTCAACGGGCTAAGGCACCAGCCACGTACACCTGGGCTGGTGGGTGTTCGAATCCAGCCCGGGCCCACCAAACAACAATGATGGCTGCAACCAAAAATGGCCAGGCATTGTGGCGGGCGCCTGAAGTCCTAGCTACTTGGGAGACGGAGGCAGGAGATTCGCTTGAGCTCAGGAATTGGAGGTTGCTGTAAGCTGTGATGCCACAGCACTCTATCCAGGGTGACAGCTTGAGGCTCTGTCTCAAAAAAAAAAAAAAAAAAAAACAGATTTGAAAAAACACCAAATAGAACTTGCATAAGAAAAACATGTAGCCATTAAATAAAAATCGTAAAAGATAAGTTATATAACAAATAAAACAGCTGAAGAATTAATTAGTGAACTAGAAGATAGATCTAAGGAAATTACATAAAATATAGCAAGCCCACAGAGATAAAGAAATAGAAAGTATAAAAAGTATAGAGACATGAAGGACAAAATGAGAATATTCAAACCTATGCATCTTCTTAGGAATTGTAAAGGAGAAAACAGAAAGACTTTCTGAGTATGGTAACACTTGAGATGACAATGACAAATTACTCTAAAATAACTAATATTAATTTTCACATTGCAAAAATAAATCTTCTAAATTATAAAAAAGAGGTATAGACAAATATTTCAGTAATAAAAATTATTGTGATTCTATTTAGAAAGCTGTAGGACCAAGGATGCTTTTTTTTTTTTTGAGACAGAACCTCAAGCTGTCACCCTGGATAGAGTACTGTGGCATCACAGCTCACAGCAACCTCCAATTCCTGGGCTCAAGCGAGTCTCCTGCCTCTGCCTCCCAAGTAGCTGGGACCACAGGCGCCCGCCACAACGCCCGGCCATTTTTTGGTTGTAGCCGTCATTGTTGTTTGGAGGGCCTGGGCTGGATTCGAACCCGCCAGCTCAGGTGTACGTGGCTGGCGCCTTAGCCCATTGAGCCACAGGCTCCAAGCCTTATAAAATATTTTTAACATAATTTAAAATTCCCAAAGCTCCTTAGGACATTAACTGTCATATTAAGGAAAGCCTGGGCCCTGATTTTTGTTTTCTTCTTGGAGTTCTTCCAGATGTCAAACGCTATGAATTTACAAATACAGTTGTGCCTGCCTAATCTCAGGGGCTGTGTTCTGAGAACCCCTGAGTGCCTGACACCGTGTCCTTTATACTGAACCCTATACTGTATGTACTGCGTTTTCCCCGTCTTATAAAGGAGAAGGCTGCTGAGTGACCACTGGGCAGGGTCTGCAGGGCAGATCAGCTGGATTAAGGGGTGGTTCGCCTCCCAGGCAGTATGGAGCCGGACGGTACAAGATTTCATTATGCTGCTTAGAATGACGTGCAGTTTCAAACTTGTGAATAGTTAAGTTCTAAAATTTTTCATTTACTATCTTTAGATTAAGGTTCACTGCGGGTAACTGAAACCAGGGAAAGTGGAACTGCACATAAAAAAGAGACTACTGCATATACAGCATTAGTCCCAGCGGGAGAGTCTAGATTATTATTTTTCATGAAGGTTGTGGGAATCAGTTAAATATTACTTAGGCAATGCCAATGTATGCGTACAGCCAGAGAATAGCATAACTCTATCATTACATAATAATATTTTACCCACAATAGGTATAGGCAGTCCCTGAGCTACAAATATCTGACTAACAGACGACTCACACTTATGAATGGGGGCTATTACAGGTAACAGGTACATGTATCTGTTCCAACTTACCTCCAAATTCGACTTTAGAACACACTTAGAGAATCTATCTCGTTCATAACCCAGGGACTACCTATACTAAAGATCTATTTCTTGATTCTTGGCAACTTCACATTTTTCAGCTTTCAGTTCGGGAACTATAAAAACTATATGTAGTGAGATTTTCAAATGGGTCATTTCATACCAATGACCTTTTTAATTTATATAACTGTAATACGTTCAGAAGAGAATTATCACCTGCGTGCCAGGGTAGGACAAGATCTGTCATTTCTCTCGTCTTTCATGGGGTCTCCTTGTTTGGTTACACTGGTCTGTACTTTATAAAGGCTTACTAGAGCACTATTTTTGATTCTGTTATGTAGAAGTCAGATATTAGAAGAGCAAAAACCATAAAATTCCTACCCAGGAATATCCCAAACCAGACAAACAAACAGAAAACCAAAGAAGCTTTGCCCCATTTGACCTTGACCATTCTAGTTGGGTTCAATGTCCTCTCTGCTCAGGTCCAGTCCCTTGTCCAGTTAGAGCCACACACGGCAATGTCCTCTTTGTTCTAACAGGAGGTAAAAGCATATCATTTTTCCTCCAGATTTTATAGGCATTTTCTGTGTTTTTTTTTCTCATCACTTTAATCCTTCTGATTCCATATTTTTCTTAATAATCCCTGCCAACTTAGCCTGCTGGTTCTCTAACTCCTTTCTGAAGCTTGCTCCCTAATTCAGACTTCTCATTCCTGCCCTCCAGTAGCCTTTAGTTGCCCCGAGTGCATTCAGTATGGCCTCTCTCTGGACACCCATCATGGTTACCGCAGTAATGACACCTCCCAGTTACCACCGCATGCTGGCTAAGCAGCACGCATCATGTGGATCACCTCATTTCAACCTCGTAACAGCTTTATGAGGTGAGCACCGTGACTCGGTTGCTTCAGGTCACGAAGAAAGGGCACAGCAGGGAAGTGGCAAAGGCCGGATTTGAACGGGGAAGTCTCTCCACTGCTGTTCTGGACCTCCTCCCTAGGCCTGCCCAAATGCAGAGCTGACGAGAAGCCACTTGGGTGAGGGCCAGGCTCCCCGACCACATGGCCTTGTTCCCACGGGGAGGGCGCAGGGCCAATGGCACAGAATGGTGCTGTCTCCCTTTGGTCTTCTCTTGGTGACACGAGGTTTTGTTCATTTCCTTTGTACTCAAAATTAGCTTTTCACTTTTTATCCACACACAATGCCACGGACAGCCCAGATTGCCTTCATTACCGGCTATCATGTCCCTTGTCACTTGTTTACAAAAAGGGCTCTGGCTTGGCCTTAGCAACTTTTACGTGAAGTCGTCTTAGAAGAAGTGAACAGCCATGGAAATTGAGTTTAAAGAAATGACAAACATTGCAAGCATTTACCTTATACGCACACAAGCTTTTATTTTCCTGTTTCTGTTAGTTGAAAATAAGAATAGTAAGAGATTTTGGAAGAGTAGCTCTTTAGACATGCAACAACCTATGAAAAAGGCCACACACTCCATACAAACCAGATAACAGGAAAGAGACGGCAAATGCTTTATGTCTTATGTAGGCAGAAAAAACCTGATCACCCACAAATGAAGGGAAGCCGTGAATTCGCAAATATGAGGCTCATTTTCTTCATTACCACAGAAAAGGATAAAAAGACTGAAGTGTGGATTTAATTAGGAGCTTAGTGGTGGCTTTTTACCAGCGGCATTTTCTAGCAAATGTCTCGGGCGGCCTAAATTGTGATAGCACAGAACAAGCACATTTCCTCTGAGGAGCAATTCTGCCTTGTGCAAAAAGCCAACGCCAGAGAAGAGACGTGTGCTGCCTGCACGCAGGGCACAAATACTGTCAGGTGAGAGGGACCCTCACCTGGAGAGAAGAGTAAGAACTAAAGCAAAAGTCTTAGCTTGCTAGGAAAGGAAGCATCCAGCTCTGAAACGCTGCCTTGAGTTCTGAGACAGAAACAGGAAGGAACTTGTGAGCAATCCCCACCCCCCTTCCGTTTTGCATTTGGCCTTGTCGGAAACCATGAGACAGGGCATGTGATAAACCGGTCTGCTCTTCTCTCAGCGTTCCCTCTGGAATCTGGAACCACACTGGGTTTTCTTCAGATGAGCAGACTGTCTGATTCTGAAAGCGATCACTCACCTAAATACAGTGTTCTAGACGGCAGACATCTGGTCCGTTCTGTGCACGGCTGTATTGCGAGCGGTGGGAACGTAGCAAGTGCCCAGTGCATGTTTGTTGAGTGAATACACACAACACAGAGGCTAATGATTTGAGAGTAACCCGAGAAATATCGGGGACTTGTCACACAGATTGGTCTGTGTCTGTGTCTGACTTTAATCTTTCATCAACTCTGCTGAAATGAAAGACTTTCCTAATTCTCCTGATTTAGCAGTAATTATTTAGAACTATAAGTGGCAGGATTAGCTCATAAGCAAAAAAGCCCATCCCTGCTAATAATACTGCTAATAAGAGAGACAGAATGTGGAAGGCCTGTACTCCAGAAATCTCAGCACGTCTAAATTGGGAGTTGGTGGCCATGTAAACAAATTCAAATTACCTTCCAGTGAAAACCTCAAACTACTTGTTTGAGATGGTTTTGGCTAGAAGACATGAATCCAGATCAAAATCAAAAGCCACAGAAATACTGAAATAGCTGAAACAGGAGATGTAGTCATTACAGGAAGCTTGTGAAGGTTCAAAGGAGGTTAAAAAAAGAAAAGGAAAGGAAAGGAAAGGAGAAGCCTCAGCAAGAGAAACTGGTGGCATCGCTCGACCCTGCTGGGAATGTTGACGAGATCCTCCGAAGAGGAAGAGGAAGGAGCTGGAGGTGCAAAGCAATCAGCTAGACGGTGTCAAAACAGGAAACCTGAGTGCACGCTGGGAAGAGAGCGAAGCAGCAAAGCCACGGGCTGGTAATGACATCCCAGAGCGCGGACGGCGTGAACGCAGTGAGGGACTCAGACTGAACTATGGAGCAAAGAAGCCTTCAAAGTAGACAATAAAGTCTCAGTTTCCCTACCGAAATAATCCCTAACAAAAGCAGGCCTCTCTCGGTCACTGCAGGGGTATTCGATGGTACTAGAATTGTACTGGGTCAAATACAGCTTGAAATAAATGAACGTAAGGAATAAGTTAACAGTGATATTTAACGTTTACTCCATTTCCCACAATACGTTACAAATCCTAAGAGGTATATACATAGGTCACTATGAAAGTTTTGAGACAGACTGTGTTGTGGTCCATTATTTCACTTCCAAGAAACACAGTTGACAGGGTCCTTTCTGATTCCCCTGTGCAAGTTTCAACTTGCTTGGCTTATCAGTGTTGCTGGGAGGGCTTCGTTTGTTTCTGTCTGTGTGGGTTTTACTTTCTTGACTTTTTTTTTTGTAGAGACAGAGTCTCACCACCCTCAGTAGAGTGCCGTGGCGTCACACAGCTCACAGCAACCTCCAACTCCTGGGCTTAGGCTATTCTCTTGCCTCAGCCTCCCGAGTAGCTGGGACTACAGGTGCCCGCCACAACGCCCGGCTATTTTTCTGTTTTGCAGTTCAGCCGAGGCCAGGTTTGAACCCGCCACCTTGGATATATGGGGTTGGTGCCCTGCTCGATGAGCCACAGGCACCCGCCCTACTTTCTTGACTTTTGTGCATCTCAAAACTTTCATAATGACTCATCCCTGCTAATAGTAATGCTAATAAGAGAGAGAGAATCTGGGAATACTATATGTAGAATACCACACTATAAACTTTCAGTTTGTAAATGAAGTCTCTGAGCTTATGTGATTTGTTCAGGGTCACGTGGCCAGGGCAGCAGCATCTTAGGGTGTAAACATACTGCTCTTGACTCCAGAGCCAACATTCCATCTTGCCCCCGCCCAAGTCATAATGCCATTTGATAAATACATGACATTCTACTGAACATGCCTCTAACTCATTTCCGCTTACATTTGTTCTATTTTTCTTTGCCGGTCTCTAAAGGGAGAGAAATGGCCAGCAAAATGTTCAGAGTTAAGGAATAAGCCAAGGAAGAAAAAGGAATCTAAAGATAACAGGGGCTAGAAAGGTAAAACTCTAAAGCAGTGGTTCTCGACCTAATTGCCGCATTGTTGCAAATGGAAAAAAGGCTCTAAAGTCAGGTGGGTTATTACTGACTATAGAGTCCCATTCCCTCATTAGAGTGAGCAAACTGCTGATCCCAATTAAGAGTCCGAATATCTGAGAATGTCGGTGACAAAATCCTTTGAAGGGGAGAGTGGGGGAAAGGCCAGTAAGTTATTTTAAGTACATTTATTTAATAGCATAGCAATACTTGGGAGGGGGGTGTGAAATCACTGTGTAACTATTATTCTAATGTGGGTATTATTAGCATTCATAAAATAACAACTTGGTGTGGTTCAGTGATTTGTCTAAGGTCACTCAGCATTATTAGATACTTTGAATTTCTCCAAACCTCATTTTATTCAGAAATTATACTGTTTTTTTTTGGCCCAGGGCCGGGTTTGAACCTGCCACCTCTGGTATATGGGGCCGGTGCCCTACTCTTTTGAGCCACAGGTGCTGGCCCCAGAAATTATACTGTTTAACAGTAAGGCCCCAATTGGATTGAATTTAGGCTTCTATCACTTCAATGAAGTTGTTTTTAAAGAAATAAAAGTTCATCAGAGTCTGAAGCACATGCTTCTCATTTGGTTTCCGGCCTGACTTTGTGGTCCGCAGAGGACACTTCCCCAGACAATCAGGACAGTCTGCGATGCCCTTTCATGACCCTGCAGGTTAGCGATGCCTCTGGGATTAGGGAATGAGCCCCTCAGGGCTTGCCTGGAGTTATTTAAGGTTTTAAGAAGGCAGTTTCTAAGTGAATAGAAAGACCCACAAATTCTTAATACTGATAAGGTCAACACAAAACACTAAGAGGCTAAGCATGTGGTCATGCTGCTAGGACTAGAGGGCTCGTGTAGAAAGACATTCATGCTGCAGTCCCAAGGTGAGGACATTCTTTGATGAGAAAAATTCAGGGACTCCTTATCTTCTGCTGATGTTGAAGTCAATATGCTTACTAGTAAATGCTTTTTGGCTAAGGCCATGGGAGGACGGGTACGTGGTACCTTAGTTCCTTACAGAGTGTTTCTAGACTAAATTTACATAATTTTATTTGATGTGGATTAATGGGGCTCAAATATGTGATAAATAACTGAAATACTTGTTTGCTCTTTGCAGGATAAAAATGAAATAAAAATAAATTATTTAAAAAGCATGCCATTTTATATTTAACCAGATGCTATTGGGTACTATTACTTTGTATAAGAAAAGTGCTAATATTCTCATAAGCAAAGGAATATGTAAAATGTATGGAGAAAACCATGTAATTGAGAACATTCTACCCATCAATTTAACTTTTTTCTTAATATTTTGTGTGGAAGAGGCAGCCAGTTGCTTACCCTCCCACCCACTCTTCCCTTTCTGTTTCAGATCTGTAGCTGGGCATAGCATCTTTCAAGGCAAGAACTCCCTGGTGGCCACATGAGGCCTTGTGACTAATTTCTGCTAGAAAAGCAGAATTCCTTTGGAAAGGCTACTTTAAGGGGTTCTGCTCAGATGGGAGAAATCCTACCTGCATTTCCCTCCTTCTTCCCTGCATACTGGAGTGTGGATAGCAGGAGCTTCAGCAGCCAGAGAGAGCACTGATAATAAAACCCACGTGCTAAGATAATCGGGGGAAATAGGCTGGGTCTCCCAATGACATCATGGAAGGGCGGTAGCTCAGTTGTCTCTCTTCAGACTCCTTTTTTTTTTTTTTTTTTTGTAGAGACAGAGTCTCACTTTACCGCCCTCAGTAGAGTGCCATGGCGACACACAGCTCACAGCAACCTCCATCTCCTGGGCTTAGGCAATTCTCTTGCCTCAGCCTCCTGAGTAGCTGGGACTACAGGCGCCTGCCACAATGCCTGGCTATTTTTTTTGTTGTTGTTTTGCAGTTTAGCTGAGGCCGGGTTTGAACCTGCCACCTTCAGTATATGGGGCCGGCGCCATCCTCACTGAGCCACAGGAGCCACCCAAGAGAATTGTTTTCTTTTTTGGCTGGTTCTGGGTTTGAACCCGCCACCTCCGGTATATGGGGCTGTCACCCTACTCACTGAGCCACAGGCACCGCCCACTTCAGACTCCTTTTTATCTGAGGAAGAAAGAAAAAAAACCCCGAACCAAAATTCTAGCTTGCTCTAGGCAATGGTAGTTAACATTTTTCTTTTATGTGCAATAAAACCAAATTCTAACTGACATATTAACAATAAACTCCTCCGCCCCCAGCCCTAAAAAGAAATTTTAGGGCCTGACTATCTCAAACTACAAACGCTGTAATCTAAGAGCATAGTCTGAGAATCACACGTCTGGTTATTCTGTCAGCTCACTTTGAAAAACTACGAAGATCGTGATTTTAACTAACTTCTATCTTTAGCTTTGGAATTAGAGAAAGAAAAATCATACTAGATCTCGATAGTTTCTGGACATTCTCCCTGTCTCTTTCTCTCTCTCCTTCAGTAATATCCAACAACAGTGTAATTTTCACTTCTGTCAAAGGATTTTTTTCACATGTTTATGTAAGGCTTTAAGTCGATCTGGTATACCCACATAATTAATTTCACATGATTCTCACAATAGATGCGTGCAGTCAGTGAGACCAACATAATTATTTCCACTTCTACATCACTTTGAGGCAGATGAGACTATTATTGTCCCTGGTCGGCAGAACTGTAACGTGCCCACGACATCCAACCCAGGGCCTTGATTAAGAGTTGGCGTTCAGCAGACACTTGGTGGCTGCCTGCGTGAGGGCGTGAAGACAACACACGACCCAGGGAGCTAAAGGAGGCCTCAGAGTCACAGCACTGGAATTAAAATTAGAGTTTCCTCACTCCGGTTTTAATTCTTTTTCCATTACACTGTGTTGCCTCTCCCTAGAAATTCATTCTTCAGTTTGCTGAGTTGCCATTGTGGGTGTCCGCTTGGTGGAAGGCAGTTTTCAAATGGTCATTGGGGGTGAACTTCAACTGATGGCCAGTACAACTTCACACACACGGCTGCAAAGCTGGTCCCCGCTGGCAGCTCGCCCAAGCCTCGTATTAACGCCGTGCCAACAGCTATTGTCTCTGGTAAGAGACTGTGCGGCGACATAGGATTCCTTTAACAAAGTCCTTCACGTGGACGGCCAGCTGGGAGTCCCATTTCTAGCTTTACCTGACACCCTCACATAGCCAGAGTATTCGTTTCACTTGGGAAAACATTCCAGGAGGCTTTGTGCTTGTGGTAATTGTGGTGGTGTAAAAATCTGAACTAGGAAACACAAGGGCCATGGTGGATCTCAATGTTTAGAACATTTTCTTTCTTCTGAAGGAGGCAGGAAATGAACAAGAGCCAGAGTACCTGAAATCACCACCCTGCTTTACTCCAGTGTATGTGTTGGAATTGAATGTACATATTTTGGCAGACAACCGAGACAAATATTAAAGGATTTCTCCTAATTTGTCGAGAGATTAGCCACAGAGTTTGGGCCTTATACTACAGGGCGGCCTCAAAGTCACCATACATAGGGAAACTGGGAAATCATAGCTAAATATCCCTTTAATTTTTTTTCAGACAGTCTCACTTTGTCATCCTCTGTAGAGTGCTATAGTGTCATGGCTCACAGCAAGCTCAAACTCATGGGCTCAAGTTGCTTCAGCCTCCCAAGTAACTGGGACTACAGGCAACTGCAATAATGCCCTGATATTTTTATGTATTTATTTATTTATTTTTTTAGAGATGGGATCTTGCTCTTGATCACGCTGGTCTTGTAAATGTATGTTTATTTACAAAATATTCATTCAAAATTTATAAAATATTCAAAAAATTCTACCAAAAAGTTCTCTGTGTTGGCCACTTCTTTGTAAAATTTTATTTTTATAAAACTCTTTTTTCAATTTCAGATTAATATGAAGGTATATACGATTAGGTTACATCATTTGCATTTGTTAGGTAAAGTCCACTTTGTAAAGAATATTTTGTAAATAAAGGTACATCTAGCAATAATTTCCCATTTTCCTGTATGGGTGGCAACTTTTGGACACTCTGTAGTCAGTAAGTTAGTGGACAGAATTCTCTGCATGCCATTTACTAGCTGTGTGACTTTGGAGAGATCCATCAGTTGTTCTCCTTGAACTCAATTTTAGTATATTTATCAGTGGAATAGCACTCCCTCACTCTCGGAGTTGGTGAAAGTTTCAACATCACAAGGCGTCTGGCAATGTAGAAGTCACTCAGTTCCGTGTTGGTTTCGTTCCTTCCCCTCGGATGCTAACTCTATTTTTAGCACCCTTACCTGTGACCAAGCGGAAGTACTGAGAAATCAACACAGTCTTTACCCAAACATTCTAAGTTGCTTTATTTCACAGACGTTTACATTCCCATGACATGTAAAATTTACAAAAATACCCCAAAAGATCGGGAGAACACTGAGCCTGCAGACTTCACCTGCAATAATTCTGCTTCCTTGGTTTACTTTTGGCCCAGATTCTATGTTCAGAATCAGAAAGCCGAGCGTAGGCATTTCCACACTATCCCTTTCTCAGGATCCAGACCCCAGAGTCCTTCCCTGGCTTTCCCACGGGTCACCTGTGCTTTGTTCCAGCAGCCACTGTCCGGGTGCCGAGGACACAGCCATGAACAAAACAGGCGCGGTGCTGTTTGTCAGTGGAGGGGCACAGCCAACAAACCCAATAAACACGACCTGTCGGTGAGTGGTGAGCGTGATGGAGGAAAAATCACGTAGAAAGGCCAGGAGTCTGGGTTACGTATGGGGGTCAGGAAAGACGCACAGTGAGATAAACCAGCAAAGACCGGGAGAGGCAGGGCGTGAGCCATGCCCAGGTCTGGAGGGAGAGCAGAAGGCAGGGGGGCACAGTGGCCCAGGAGGGAACAGTATAAAGGGCAGAGGCAGCAGAGGGGAAAGCAGCAGGCTATGAAATGAGATGGGAGAAGAGGGGGCAGATGGTGATGGCCATTTTAAGAACTTCGTCTTTTACTTTTACTGCAATGGAAGCCTTCGGTTGAGATTGAGCAGAGAAGTGAACATACAATCTGGCTCTTGCCTAACCTGGGCGTGCTCCTGTCATCCTGGCACTTTGGGAGGCTGATATAGGAAGATCATTTGAGGCCAAGCGTGTAAGACCAGCCTGGGCAACATAGAAAACAGTGAAAAAATTAATTTGGTGTGGTGGTGCGCCCCATAGCCTCAGCTATTAGGAGGCTGAGGAGGGAAGATCCTTTGATCCCAGTAGTTTGAAGGTGCAGTGAGATAAGACTGCACCCCTGCACTGCAGTGTGGGTGACAGAGGAAGACCCTGCCTCAAAAAAATAAATAAATAGATATCAATAAATAGAGAATTTAGTCTCATGGCTCAGAGAACTGACTCTTTCAAATCATTTGGATGCAGGGTGTCTAGAAAGAAGAGGGGGCCATTGAGTTTGACAGCTTCCTTCTAGTTTGTGACATGAAGCCTAGGGAAACAATTTTGTCGTGGCAAAATATGTATAGATATTCATCACCATCTTATGTGTAATAAAACAATCTGGAAACAATGCATCTCAGTGCCCAAGAAGAGGAATGGTTAAATAAATTGTCACATACCTATAGGATAAAATATTGCCCAGGCATTAAAAGCAGCCTTTATAATAATGCTTAATAACATCCGAAGTGATCTAGTATAGTGTTATATAACAATTAATATAAAACTAGATATGCAATATGATTCCAACTTTATATTTTCACGCGTGCAGAGAACACAGAATGAAAAGAAAAATAGACCCAATAATTATCTGTCAGTGGTAGATGGGTTTGTTCCCTATGTTACAAATTTCTATGCTTTTCAAATTTTCTATCAGGAGCAGATACTATTTTTATAATCATATTTGTAAAATTTTGATTGAGGATTTTAGGCAGAGATTGAAATACTGAGTTGTCCCCAGTCCTGCGTGGGTCACTCTGTCTGGTTTCTGACTCCTCTGCTTATTAGTCCTGGGCTCTATCACATCTGCCAAATATCTGGCATTTTGCTTCCAGAACAAGTCGTCAAACCTGGTGATTGGGGAAAAGGCCCCAGGATATTGAATAAGAGCTGAGCTGGTGGAAAACCTCTGACACTGGCGTGAGCGATGTGGGAATGACCTTCTTGGAGCCTGGGAGCCGTTCATCACACTGAGATTTCCCACATTTGAGCAGCCAGTGGGCCCTATTATTACCGAGACACCTAACTCATCATTTGTGACTGGATTGTTTATTCACTCATACTCCCGAATTCTTCATAGCAGAGTCATTTCCTGTTTAAACCTTTCCAACCTTTCCTCTTTGGCCCAGGATTGAGAATAATCTCTGTTCTGTAGCACATGAAATAATCTTTACAAAGGTAAGCCACTACTGATATATTAGTCTGTCATGGAAAAAAGGCCAAATAATTGAGATCGTAGTTAGTCATTGATTTGGAAGTGACCGACGTCATTATACCTCCCAAATTGAGTCAGCATGCAGCGTTTTCTGTATTGGTGAGTCTACGCACAATTTTCTTTGAGAGACAGGCTTTAATATCTCTCTGCTTCTTTAAGATTGGGAAAGCACCCAGGCCTCCCAGCTCTTGGCAAGCAGTGGGCTGACTTCACATTGTTACTCAGCATTTTGTTTCCTATTGAAATGCCTGGCTCTGCACAACCGGTTTATAAAGTCTAAAGATCCTCTGGGTGTGCCCAGAAACGTAGCAGCTCAAGAAGACAGAATTGAGAAGGGCCCAGAGTGCGAACAGAGTAGAAAGGAGAAGGGCCTTCCAGCTCCGGGCAGCTTGAATAGAGCCTGTGTCAACAGCCAGGCTCTTGAGCCTTAGAGCCCTTCCTCGCTGTCTGTTCACAGCCCCACCTCCTCTTCTAGACAGTGGCACAAATGCTGCCTCACCCAGCTTAATATAATCTATTCCTCTTTCCTGTTTCCTATGCTACTTTACCTTATTTACAAAATTTTCATAGTTATTTATTTATGTTTTATGTACATATGTCTCCCTATACAGTTGTAAGTATCTGAGAAAATGGAGTGATCCAGCTTAGCTGGCATCCCTCTGTCTGGGCACAGTAATTTGCACTTATTAAAAAAAAAGCTTGAAGGTGATAGAATTGAATCCCAACCCAAAGGGAATCATTTTATTTAGAACAGATCAGAGAATGCTGGGTAATGCACAACTCCTACCTTCCTCGGGTGAACTTGAAACCTTGCACGGACTTCAATGACTCCTGGGTTAGTTACAGCTTTAGCAAAGGCTGTACTCCCCAGGGTTGCTATGGCTTGTAGGAATTTCAGCTTTTACTGGCCCTAAAGTCTGTCTTTAAATGATAATGGAGTCACACTTATTTTATTGGTTCATATACTAACATTGTAAAGACACCAAAAACACTAGGAGCATTAATGAAGAAAAACAGATTCTAGAAATGTTAATTTTTGAAGGTAAATATGCACAAAAAATTAGTTAGACTTCTACTGTAGAAAGATAAAGTGCATTTTGATGAGTTAAAATGATCATGTACATCTGTTTTTCTCATTGAAGACTTTCACAATGCATTGTTGGGTGAAAAAAACTTTAAAAGTAGTATGTTGGGTGGTGCCTGTGGCTCAAAGGAGTAGGGCGCCGGCCCCATATGCCAGAGGTGGTGGGTTCAAACCCAGCCCTGGCCAAAAACTGCAAAAAATAAATAAATAAAATAAAAGTAGTATGTTTATTTTGCTCTCTTTTAAAAAAACAAATGCAGCAAAAGATAACATTTATGTAAAGTATGTGTACACACACCTGGAAAGGACATTTGGAAAATCACACAGGCATTTATTCTCTTGCAGTTACAGTGTCCAAAACAAAAACTGGACGTAGCACAATTAGTTAATTATTAAATATAATTTACATGAATCACTCTTTGTAATGATTAAAACTGACTGGGAATTATTGTCATTGGAATAGAAAACAAAACGAAACGAAACAAAACAAGCCATTGCTTCTCCTGGCTGTAAAGACTGTTTTGCAAACAGGTCTGCAGGCAAGTGTCACAGGAGAGTCAGGGTGGTGAAACGTGGAGGAAGTGTTTGTGTTTGCTTTCGTAGGTTTTGATGCACCACTTGAAAAAAAATCTGGCAATAACCAAATATATTTATGGTTATGAGAACACGTTTATTGTTAAACTTTTTATTTAAAAATGTGCTGTTCTGGGTGGTGCCTGTGGGCACCAGCCCCATATACCGAGGGCGACGGGTTCAAACCTGACGCCGGCAAAACTGAAACAAAAAAATAGCCGGGCGTTGTGGAGGGCGCCTGTAGTCCCAGCTACTCGGGAGGCTGAGGCAAGAGAATCGCCTAAGCCCAGGAGTTGGAGATTGCTGTGAGCTGTGTGATGCCATGGCACTCTACCGAGGGCGATAAAGTGAGACTCTGTCTCTACAAAAAAAAAAAAAAAAAAAGTTCTGTTCTATAGAATGTCCATATCTAAATTTAGAA
>CAUYRH010139202.1:0-31403 GCA_963574655.1 Perodicticus potto | reverse complement strand
CATATTCTTGTGCTATAATTGGGTTATAGCCTTCATATGAAAGCTATAAATTGGTTTCATAGTAGGGCTGAGTACATTGGATACTTTTTCTTCCATTCTTGAGATACTTTGCTAAGAAGAATATGTTCTAGCTCCATCCGTTTAAACATGAAGGAGGTAAAGTCTCCATCTTTCTTTCAGGCAGCATAATATTCCATGGTATACATGTACCACAATTTATTAATCCATTTGTGGATCAATGGGCGCTTGGACATATGCCCAATTTTTTATTTGCATGGTTAGCTCTCATTGCCGTGGCCTTTATTATGACTTTAATATATGTAAATTTCTGTTTTCTGATTTATTAACTCATGCTGGGAAATTTATTAACCTTTTTCTCAACATTCTTCATTCCCTCAACCTCACAAGGTTTGGAAGGATTGTCATTCATTTACATTGTCAATGTACATAGCATTGTTGCTAATTATAATTAAGTCGTCCATGCTTTATTATTCGTTGTAAACACTAAAATCTAAAAAGTACCATTTAAAAGATGTTCACATGACCATAGAACTAAGTAGTGTAACAGGATCTACAGAGAAAGAAATGCAGGCCTATTACTGAAGCTTAGCTGCTGAAAGCAGCAAAAAACAAAACAAAACAAAGGAAAAATATCAAAACAAAAGAAAACAAAAACAACCTTTTTGGAAGGAAATATGGAGAATCCTCAAACAACTCAAATTAGATCTCCTATTTGATCCTGCAATCCCATTACTAGGCATCTACCCAGAAGAAAAAAAATTTTTATCATAAGGACGTTTGCACTAGACTGTTTATCACAGCTCCACGTACAATCACCAAAATGTGGAAACAACCTAAATGCCCACTAACCCAGGAATGGATTAACAAGCTGTGGTATACTATGGAATATTATTCAGCCATGAAAAGAGATGGAGACTTTACATATTTTATATTAATCTGGATTGAGGCAGAACACATTTTTCTTAGTAAAGCATCACAAGAATGCAGAAGCGAGGATCCAGTCTACTTAATTCTGATAGGAAGGCAGTAGATGATCTAACACAAGGTGAGGGGTAGGGGAATGACAGAGCGGAGTGGGGGTGGGAAGGGGATGAGGGTCACAGTCCTCTTGGGGGCAGGAAATTGTAAGAAGGATTTTACCTAACAAATGCTAGCAGTGTAACCTAATTCTTTGTACTCTCAATGAATCCCAGACAATGGCGGGGGGTTGGGGGGGAGGAGAAAGAAAAAAGTGTCAATTTTTAACTTTTTCTAGATTTCTTCACTTTGGAGTCATTCTTAGCTTCCTTTTTCTTGCGTCCAAGGAGCCTTGTGGTTGAATCTGGGGTTTTCTAAGTATAAGATCATGTCATCAGCAAAGAATAAGAATTTGACCCCCTCTGTCCCAATTTAAATACACTTGATAGCTTTCTCTTGCCCGATTGCATTGGCTAGAACTTCTAGCACTATGTTGAATAGCAGTGGTGATAGTGGACATCTCTGCCTGGTTCCAGTTCTATATGGAAATGCTTTCAGTTTTACTCCATTTGGTATGATATTGTCTATGCATTTGTTGAAGATAACCTCTATCAGTTTAAGAAATGTCCCATCAATGCCTATTTTCTTAAGTATTCTTGTCAGAAAAGAATGCTGAATTTTGTCAAATGCCCAGGGCACTACCATTTGGTTAACAGTAAACCAAGGGCACTACCATTTGGTTAGCAGTAAACCAAGGAAATCACCCGGATAAGATCCCCAAGCCTTGAGGGGCATTTGTCAGTATAGTAAAGGGGAAACAAATTTAACCTGAATTGAAAATAATTAATCCTGAATTTAAAAATTAGGAAAACAAACAGGTAGAACACACGTAGAAAGATGTTAATGTCCTTATATCCGAAGTCATGGGTGATTAAATGTTTATAAATGAAATTGTGCATTTAAATTCATACACAATAAAAATTAGGGTCAGTTTTTCAGGCTCCCTTTTCCTGACTTTCAGATAATGATCAACTGTATAATAGCTAGAGATAAGTCTGTGCTAAAACGTATCTTCTGTAAAGCAAATAATTATTCAACCCCTCCAAAAGACAATACTGTTACAATGATGAAGATAGCCTCTCTTTTCATTTGAAGAAAAAAAAAAAAAAAAGCACCACAGGTAGACTAGAGTGTTTGCTCTCTGGTTGGAGTTGAACTTTCAACTTTGCTACAGCGTGCTAGATTGAATTCTGGCTCTGTCCACATTAAGCTGTCATTTTGTTTTGCCAGCTGCTGACATTCCACTTTCTCTAGAATACACATGCCAGTCTCTATGTGGTCTCTTTGTTGACAGTTGCAAACACTGGCCTGTTGAACAACAGATAGAGGTGAAAATGAATGGTAACATGAATATAAATGTGATTAACTTCCTAAGGAGGAAAATGTAAATTAAATAATTGTAAAGATAATAAATTGTTACCATAATTTATCATAAATATTTCTCGTCTTCTTTTGAATTTATACAAGTATTTATAAAAAGTCATAAAATGAAGAAATAAGGATCTATTTATGACAGGAGTTATGATTGTTAGGTGTGTTTCCTATTTTTTAACCACTTAAGACATGTTTTTAAAAATTTAATGAATATGGCGGTGCCTGTGGCTCAAAGGAGTAGGGCACCGGCCCCATATCCCAGAGGTGGCAGGTTCAAACCCAGGCCCGGCCAAAAAAAAAAAAAAAAAAAAAAAAATTTAATGAATATAATCTTCTAGATAGGAATCCATGACCAATGTTTATTAAAAATAGAAGAAACCCAAAAATGTTTCTTAACTGCAATAAAATTAACTATGGCTTTTATCATATCTTCACATTCCTGTTCTCTTTTTCTTGTCAAAAGTTATTATACTCTTCTATTTCTCCTAATTTCCGCAAACATCCCTCTTATGAAACCTTGCCCATCCTTTCCGGAAGTAATTAAAAAGATCTTTCCTCCTTCTTCCTCTTTCCTGTTTAAATATTGAATATATTGCTATCAGAGCAATCTTTCTAACTCACTGTGAAGAAAGATGATTTCCACCCACCCCAAATCCTCAATAATTTTGACTTTGGATTAGTACTTTTTCAGACTTTCTGAGCCAGTGGGTGTTAGTTGGTCAGAAAGAGGAGAAGCACATAAAAAGAAGAGAACCAACCTTGTGTGCTTACACTTGGGAGGGAAGAGACTGAGAATTAGGAACATGGAGACTAAGACATGAGGCTGTGCACAGTCAGACACTGATCATGTGGATGCCAGAAGTCAACACAAAATATTGTCTCATCTACATTTATAACTTGTAAATTTTCTTCTAATAAAATTGTTAAGGTAGGGAAGTGTTTCAAAAGTAGGATGAGACTTTCCTCATTTGATATCCCCAAGAATGCCACTCCATGTCTATGAGGGGGCTCTAAGGCCTTGGCAGAATGACTAGACTGTGAAGCCCTACAGAATCCAGGCTAAATCTCAAGTACATCTTCTCAAAGAAAATCTAGGTAAACTACAAAAATTACAACTCTTAGTTTTTTTTTTTTTTTTTTTTTGAGATAGAGTCTTGTTCTGTTGCTTGAGTATAACCTCAAACGTCTAGGCTCAAGTGATCCTCCTGCCTCAGCCTCCTGAGTAGATGGGACCACAGACACAAAATAACAACTTTTCTTAAACCCATCAGAGAACTGAGGTCACACCCAGGTAACCTAAATTGCAAAGAGGAGCAAGCCTGTCTCCAGAGAGAGAGATGGGACACATGAACTATCTCATTTATAGCAGGAGAAAAACCATGTGGTGTCAACACAAGCAGGTCAGAAGAGCAAGCTGAAGTATAGAGACTTCTGAAGATCAAGTATGGGTGAGCAGAGCAGTCTGAAGTAGCTGGAGGCACAAGTTAAAAGGGACTGCACAGTTCACATTCATTCACTCTCCTATCACATGCTTATAAGAAATATGGAAGCCAGAGCAATTTTGAAGAGAATAATTGTTGATAGTGCAGACGTCAGGATGGAATCAACTGCTAGTAAGGGAAAAGCACCTTCCCTGGGTCCTTCTATCCTAGGCAGAAAAAGTCTGAAGCTCTTGGGAAAATGGAAGAAAAGTCTCTGGCCAACCAGGCTCTAATAAGGTGATCAGTAGTTGATGTTATGAAGAAATATTAGGTACCAGAGCCCATGTATTTCTACTAGGCCATTCCTTCCTAAGAAAGGGAAGCCTTCAACTGCTAGGGAGGGCAGCAAAGCCTCTGCTCATAGGATAGAGATGGAGATATACATGTCAATGGGAAAAATAAAAAAAAATGCTCCTCCCCTAGGGGAGGGGAATAGTAATTGTCTTGGACCTTAGATTCTATAACAATATCAAGTGGAGGTTTCCTACTATTTCAGGAAGGACAAGAAACTCCTACTCCTAGGACTAACTTCCAGCACAAGGCAGAGATGTACTGACACAGGGAAAAGGGGTAGGAATGCTGACAAAGTCCACCTCTGAGGACCTGGTGCACAGTACTTCCCAAAGACTGAGTTTGGACTGGAACAACAGAGAATCCTCTCTGCCCTCTAGCATGGAGTACAAAGCAATAGCAGTCTGCTACTGACAGAGGGCTAAAAGCATAGAGAGAGACCTACTCTATGGCACAGGTAGAGAGGTTCTGCTATAAACTGAAGGTGGAGGATAGAGCAGTATATAGAGAAAAGCACTGTGACCTCAGTTCCCCACATACCGACCCTCAAAACAATATCAAGACTGGCTCACTAGAGGTAACCATAGCAACAACTAAACTCAACTCTGGTTAGATTGGTCCAAATCTCACAATAATAGTATGTAAATACTATATTGTATGTATATGTATATATTATATTGTACATATTATATACGATTATATATTATACATATTATAGTACAAATATTATATGTATTATATATATATTTAGTCTCATATGAGGTATGCTATTTGCAGGTATAAATATGATCTACTCCAATTTCTACTGTTCTACATGTGATATAGAACATTGATCAATCAAAAATAGGATTCAATTTAAAATGAGACAAGGCCATGCTTAGTGGCTCACACCTGTAATTCTAGCACTTTGGGAGGCTGAGGAAGGAGGATTGCTTGAGGCCAGGAGTTCAAGACCAGTCTGGTCAACATAAGGAGATGCAATCTCTAAAAAGATGAAGAGTATAAAAAAAATATTGGCTAGATATGGTGGCATGCATCTATAGTCCTAGCTATTTGAGAGGCTGAGGTGGGAGGATCATTTGAGCTCAGGACTCTTCAGCGAGCTATAATCGTGCCAGTGCACTCTAGCTTGGGTGGCAGTGCAAGACTCTTCCTCTAAAAAATAGAAAGGAAGGAAGGGAGGGAGGGAGGAAGGGAGGGGAGAGAGAGAGAGAGAGAGAGAGAGAGAGAGAGAGAAAGGAAAGAAAGAAAGAAAGAAAGAAAGAAAGAAAGAAAGAAAGAAAGAAAGAAAGAAAGAAAGAAAAAGAAAAACAGAGAAAGAAAGAAAGAATCCAGAGGCAGTGGGGGTAGGGGGGAGAGGACCTATTGTTAGGAGACAAAATAACCAACAGAACCAGATTCAAAGATGATCCAGATTGAAAGTATTGGATGCTGACTTTGAAATAACTCTAACCAAAATGTTAAAGAATCTAGGAGGAAAAGGTGAACAGCATTCATGATAAACAATAGATAGGGAATTTCAGCAGAGACGTGTAAGATATTTAAAAGTCAAATGGAAATACTAGACATAAACAAGACAACAATAGAAATGAAGGATTTCCAGTGGACTCAATACAGCTGAGTAAAATAATCAATGAATTTGAAAATGGGTCAAAAGGAGTTCCAACTTAAAAAAAAGACAAAGCAACTTAAAATTAATGAGCAGGGCATAGAAGAGTTGTAGGGCAATATCAAATAATCTAATATATAGATATACTCGAAGGCAAAGACATAATTGAAGATCATGGTCAAAAATTAATAAAAAATATCAAACTGTAAAGCTCAACCAGGATAAACAGAAACACAGAGATAGGAAGCGAAGACAACAAATGCCCAAAGACATGTTAGGGTCTAACTGCTAAAGATGAAAGATGAAAGGAAACTCTTGAAGATAGTCCAAAAAAAGAGACACGTTGCAGAGAAACAAAGCTAAAAATTACAGCAGACATTTTGTCTGAAGCTATGCAGACCAAAAGACAGTGGAGTCACATCTTCAAAGTGTTAAAAGAAAATAAAACTATCCACTTAGACTCATAAAAATATTTATCAAAAATAAAGCCAAAGTAGAGAATTTCTTTTAGGCACACACAAAAACTAAGAGAATTCATTGCCAGCAGACCAAAAGAAAGAGGGAATATGATACCAGACAGAAACTTAGATCTACACAAAGGAATAAAAGTTCCAAGAATACAATTAACATTAAAAAAACGAAACTCCCAAAATGATATAAATGAAGGTGTCAGTTATAAATATTACTGTGACAAATTATATCAATTTTTGTTGCATGAAGATATCTATGTTAAGCTTTACAATTTTTGAAGGATATATTATGTTAGGAACTCCAAAGAACTGCACCTTTATGGAAATATTGGAAAAGATTATCCCAAAGTCATCTGGACCAAGATGCATGGACAGATATGAGTTTTATAGGGGTTTTCTGGAGAGATCATAAGAAACACTCTTTTTACTGCTGAAAACTAAGCTATTTGGTGGGGGATTCCCGGTGCTTCCTATAAATTATAACAGCATTTCATCAACCTCTTAGTAACCTGCTGCTTTGATGCTTTAGCTTGAAATCTTTGCTGTTGTTTTTGCTTTCTAAATTTTTGCTCTCTTTGCTTTTCCAATGATTGTATAAGAATCTCACCACGATGCAATATATACATGTAATGAAATTCAACTTGGACTCCCTAAATCTATTAAAATAAAACATTTTAAAAAATCTAAATCTTCATGTTAAAATCTTACTAATTTCATATTCAATACCAAAAAATTACCTTTAAAATATGCTAGTGATTTATTTAATGTAAACCGGATAAAAATGTTATGTATTTTGATTGGAATCCACGTGCATATTCTCAACTAGGGAGACAGACGATCAGAATCCCACTCTACGTTGTGTAGGTAAGTGCATGTCCAGGAGTTCTGGTGGCACAAATCCAACTAAATGTTCACTGTGTACTTTCAGCTGTTGGATTAACTGGACTCCCTAATACCTCATAAGCATTGGTCATAGAGAACCCCTTTTTCTATTCTGCATCTGAAATGGACAAAGGAGTTATCACAGCCATGTGCAATGTTGCTTGCCTGTGATCCCAGCTACTCAGGAGGCTGAGCTGGGAGAATTGCTTGAGCCTTAGAGTTTCAGACCAGACCGGATAATATATGAGACGTGATCTCAAAATAAGAAGAACACACCTATAAAGAAAATGAGTTATAGTAATAGTTTTGGAATAGAAAAAGAAATTATCTACCAATGCCATGAAGGGTTACATAGTTCAGTGAACACAAAGGCTGAAATATAAACAGTGTACATATTCAATAGAGAAATGATTCCCATGCTAAGACTGGTGAAGAAGTTTCTCAAACTATTTTTAAAAACCGAAAGTAAAAGCATACCGTTATTCCCTAATTAAGCTGCATAGGCTAAAAATAACTTAAGAACTCTTCAAATTTAGCAAGCATTAAATCAATTCAGTGACGTATTACTGGTCATCTAAGGTTGCCCAGATACGCAAATTAGAAGAAATGTGTAATAGATGAATGAACAAAGGAAACACATACCTTTTTCTTTTTACGTTTAACAACTTCGGTTGTCTTGATGAAGAAGCATACGTTACATGGAGAAAAAGAAAACAAAGTTGGTGTTAAATGAAGAAAAGTTGAAGAACCACCTCTATGAAAATAAATTCCTAAAGCAAACAAAATTTTCCCATAGACTTATTCCGGGAGTTTGAAGAGAGAGCTAGGACTTGGAAAGAGTAGGGCTGGAGAGAACAGGGTTGGAGAAAGTGACAAGTTGGCAAAGTTGGATCCAGAGAGAGTGGCCAACCATCTACTGCCGGTGTCCATAGGGGTCTAGCCACCTTTGGCTTGTGTGACATGCACTGACACTGGAGCAGTTCCATGACAGTGCACAGCACGAGGCAGCAGCATTGGCAGGTGCAGGGATGGCAGTCAGGACAAGGGGCCGCTTTGCAGATGCTCAGCCTTCGTGGAAAAAGAGCCACATCTGGGCAGTGTTGGGACTCTGGCCAAATGACCTGGTGTTCAACTGGCCTCCAATCCCAGTGGGAACTGCAGAGAAGCCCACGGCTGAACCCAGGCAAATGGAATCAAGTGACACCATGAAGAGAGGGTAAGCCGGTGGCTCTGTGGATCTCTGAATGTCAAGATGACATTTCCGTTATCACCAAAGTCAATATCACGTGTGGTCAGAACCTGACATCTGTCTGGAGAGTGCCTGGGGAGGAACAGAACATTATCCAAACCTTGACTTTCTATTTCCAGTTTCCACACCAAAATCTTCCTTTCTTAATTTCAATCACACTATAATATGGTGAACTCCACAAACAAAATGTTATTATTGTTTCTTAACAATATAAACAAGAAGAGAAAAAGTATAAAATCCTTAAAGAGGTTTTTAAGAAATAACATTTTTCACTGGGGCAACAAATACTGAATTTTATTTTCATTAGAATATTGTCAGTTCCCAAGGTACTAAAAGTGTTTGTTGGGTGGCACCTGTGGCTCAGTGAGTAGGGCGCTGGCCCCATATACTGAGGGTGGCGGGATCGAATCTGACCCTGGCCAAACTGCAACAACAACAACAAAAATAGCTGGGCGTTGTGGCAGGCGCCTGTGGTTCCATATGCTTGGGAGGTTGAGGCTAAGAGAATCACCTAAGCCCAAGAGCTGGAGGTTGCTGTGAGCTGTGATGCCATGGCACTCTACCAAGGATGACAAAGTGAGACTCTGTCTCTAAAAAAAAAAAGAAATAGGCTCGGCGCCTGTGGCTCAGCGGGCTAAGGTGCCAGCCACGTACACCTCAGCTGGCGGGTTCGAATCCAGCCTGGGCCCGCCAAACAACAATGACGGCTGCTACCAAGAAATGGCTGGGCGTTGTGGCGGGCGCCTGTAGTCCCAGCTACTTGGGAGGCAGAGGCAGGAGACTTGCTTGAGCCCAGGAATTGGAGGTTGCTGTGAGCTGTGATGCCACAGCAGTCTATCCAGGGTGATAGCTTGAGGCTCTGTCTCAAAAAAAAAAAAAAAAAGTGTTTGTCATCAAACTAACCATACTGAAATCATCCAGAAGATAAAAACTACATTTCAGCTGAATTTTGAATATGATGTTATTTAGATTTTCAAATTTGTTTTCTTAAAGTAGAATGTAAAGATGAATTCATCTTAGTGATAAATGAAAACATTTGATTTTAAAGTAAAAAAGTATTTGGCCGAACACAGTGGCTCACACCTGTTATCCTAGGACTCTGTGAGGTCAAGTTGGGTGGATTGCTTGAGCTCAGGGGTTCAAGACCAGGCTGAGCTACAGCAAGACCCCATCTCTAAAAACAGCAGGGTATTGTGGTTGGGGCCTATAGTCCCAGCTACTGGGGAGGATGAGGCAAAAGGATTACTTGAGCCCAAGAGTTGGAGGTTGCTGTGAACTGTGATGACACAGCACTCTACCAGGGCTGACAAAGTGAGACTCTCAAAAAGAAAATAAATAAAATAAAACATGTAACTGCATGGTCTAATTTCAATTATCTCTACATTTTATAGTTATTCAGAATAGGAAGCAAAGATCCAGTAGGATAAGGAAAATTCTTTTGTATCAGCATAATCTAACACAATACAGTGAACATCCTTTGATAAGCTTTGAAGACAATGCACGTGTCTGGAATTTCCCATCTCTATGTTACCACATTGCCTCGTGCTGCCAGATAAACAATGAGCAAAGCACCAGCTTTCCCACATTGCTCTGCAAAATGGTTAACTGCCTGCTTTAGCAAGTCACACCAAGGGAAAAAGAATGGAATAAGAAAATGGTGAACAGATTATATTATTATTATTTTCTCTAACAGAGTTTATGTAAAACTTAATGTACAATTTAATCAAGTACAGGGTTGTGTAAGAGATAAATCATAAATTTCAAAAGCAGAGACCTTTCCTTAGCCATCTAACCCATAATACTACTACATACCCATAATAATAATTCTATATCACATCATAATAATTAAAAATAACCTACAAGCTTGTAGAGTGACTGTGGTCATAATTGCCAAACTATTGCAGAAAAATGTTGCCTAACAATTCTTGAATGTTAAAAAAGAACGACGTTCTAGAGTTGTTATTAAGGTCTTTTATCTGTACAAATTGCTGTGTGTCGGGAGAACTCGAAGAATGAGAACAGAATTGACTCTGTCCCATGTCCCATTTCCCACACAGAAGGGCCCCGATGCTTTCTGCAGATCTAAGCCCCCACCATATGTTCCCGCAGCATAGACCAGGTTACCCCATGGAAGCTGAGAAGTCTTCCAGGGAGCCATTTACTGGGCGCAACCTTAATTAACTAATTACCGTGGGGTGGGAGGGGGGAAATCTGGGAATCCAATTTAACCTTGATACAGGAAGCCCGAGTATTTGAAATGTTTTATAGCTATCAAAAAATAAACTTTACACAGAGCATTGTACAAATACAAATTTTTATGTTGTGAAATCTTTCATAAACATAAATGCGACGGCAGCACTCAGATCGTATTTTTCAGACTGGCTAAACACTCGGTTTATCACTGTGTACGCCAGCCATGCGTAGCATGTGTGCTGTTCCCACCGAATGACACAGATTTCAAAAAAATAAGTATGATTAATTAGATAAGTTAAATGACTGATGTAAAAAGTTCCTGTAGCAAGCTCTCCATTTGGCCATGCACACGCGGTCAATATTAGAAAACCTCTGAAAGCTAATTTTAAAGAGGTCCAGCTACCGCCACAGAATTCAACATTTAAAAGAGAGAAGCAGGGAAATTATAACCAGGGTGTCTATGAGTTAATATACGGCGAAGAATAAACCACTTGGGAAGGTAGGAGGGAGTGCTTCTAATAATCAGATTATTATAATTAACGACAAAAGTGTACATGGAATGACAGTGATCTAGAAAAATATATTCTATTTTCAAATCGAGCCAATTCCTATAAAGGTGTGAACACCGGCAAGCTTGCAGGGTGACCGCAGTGGTCATAATTGCAAAACTCTTGCCCAAATATTTTACCTAACAACTCTTGAATGATAACAAAAACACAATGTTCTAGGGTCCATCGTCTCCCACTTCCCTCTGGTCCATTTTTAATGACTTACTGTTACACATTCACTTCACAGTCTCCCCCAGATGACAAAGAGTTAAGCTCTGGAAGCATCCAGACCCCAATTATTACAGTCAGAAGGGAAGACTGTAACACTAAGAGGAAAGCCTATTGAAATGACACCTCAGCGATCCTAGGGCAGCCTTTGTCTCCCCTTTTCCGTGCAGTTTCAGTGGGAGAGACCGGGCCACACGGCTGCTCCTGGTGGCTGTGACTTTGGAAGCTCAGCTTCTATCTGAAAATCGAGGACACTGGCATTTCTGAGCTGGAACTCTCAGGTTTAGTTCCAGCCTTGCATGGCTGCAGGGTTTGGGGCACCTTCTGCTGCAGCCGCCCCCTGCTGCTGTGACCTCAGGACTGGAGACCCAGCTGCTCTGCCCCATCCCTGACATGGGGACTCAGAGCCTGGGACCCCAGCCCCGTACAAGTGAGCAATTTTATGGCAGTTGACTCAGCCTTCTGGAACAAGCTCACGATGTTCAAGGCGTGGCCATGGCCGAGAGCCCTCACCTTACTCAGTGTGGCTGGTGTCCCCCACCAGGACAGCAGGCAGCCTTGGTGTTTTTTGTCTGTTTTTCTTTTTTCTTTGTTTTTTATTTTTGTTTGCCTTCTTGTGGGCCAAAAAAATACTTTCCCGAATCTGGATTATAAATCGTCCTTCTTCTAGAACCCGGTCATGTGTAAAAGTACCCTTCCCCCACAGCGTCATTCTCTTCCTTGGGAAATGACACTGATTTCCAGTTGTCCATATGTCCTGCAAAGTGGAAAGTGCTCTTAGAAGAGAGTGCTTTCTCTCCTCTTCGGGTGGAGGTGGCTTCTGAGTGCAGCAACTTGCGCGAGTGTAAAGCCTCCTTCTGCCTGCTCCCTCGCTCCTTTGCTGAGGACCAGGAGGGCGCCATTCCCCGCAGGGGTGGCATGAGAGACCAGCACCTCTCCTGCTCTCTTCTTGCAGCAAGGAGGCAGGTGCACCATTCTGCTCACCGCCTTCACATCCTAAGTGAAAGAGAGGCAGCTTCTGCCCCCTGTAGGGGGAGAGGGAAGCACACGGGAACACGCAGAAATAGGACAGAAGAGTTTGGGAGATCAAAACATGTGGTAGAAGAGACTCTGTGTGTGAAGCATGAGACGTTGGCCATAGGTGTCACCAATTGTACATGCAGTGAGCCATGCCTCAGGGACACTCACGCACCAAGCCAACAGTTGGCTGAGCATCACACAGCTACTTCTAAACACGTCCTTTTGTGTAGGCCAGTGGGACCACCCTAGGTCCAGTGAGAACATTTTTGGGGAGATGGTGGGAAAGGGGAATAACAGCATTATTATTATTATTATTATTTGAGACAGAGTCTCACTTTATTGCCCTGGTAGAGTGCCATGGCGTCACAGCTCACAGCAATCTCCAACTCTTGGGCTTAAGCAATTCTCTTGCCTCAGCCTCCCAAGTAGGTGGGACTACAGGTGCCCACCACAAAGCCTGGCTATTTTTTGTTGCAGTTGCCACTGTTGTTTTAGCTGGCCGGGGCGGGGTTCAAACCTGCCACCCTTGGTATATGGGGCTGGTGCCCTACCCACTGAGCCACAGGCACCGCCCAAGGCAACAACAGCATTTAATTCATGCACACATGTCTCTGATAGGGGGATTTAATCCGGTTGTGAATTGTGCAGTCCTACAGGAGCAGATGGAACAGACACCTGTGCGTCTTCCAGGGAATCCTTAGCAAGCTTTTGATGGCTATGGGGCAGGAACAGGAATGAATTCAGAGATTATACACCCTAGAAAGTGCCTAAGATGTCGCTTCTCTATTTTGCTAATGAAATAGACATCCACCAGGCTTAATGAGGAAGCTAAATGAACCATCAAGCCGGGAATAATGTTGGCTTTATCTTGGGAAAGCTAAGGGGACCTCATAAGGACATGTTGGCTTAGAGGGGAGCAGTCAAAGCTTCCTGCTCCTCTGGAAGAACCAGGTGTGCCCAGACTGTCCCCTTGTGCTAAAGCAGTGGTTCTCAACCTTCCTAATGTTGCTGCTTTTTAATACACTTCTTGTGGGGCACAACCCATAGGTTGAGAACCGCTGTGCTAGAGGAACAGGGGCCCCCCGCATAGGGTGTGGCCGTGGCAGCAGTTCTTACCTCGGATTCCTCCTCTCCCGTGGAAGTTTTCTTAGATTTTTTGCTCTCAGCGGACGATGCACTCATGGACTCAGACTTTGGCCTCGGAACAGATATGGACCTGGACTTGGGCCTGGGCGGTGCGGACAGTGGAGACACGGGGATGTCTCTCACCTTGAATGATCGCCGGCCCTGGCACGCAAAAAGAACCAGCTTGGTTATTCTCCTTTCGTTCCTCAGATCTGTGTCCCTGTCTTTTCCCCCCTACCTCTCCCCTGAGTTGAAAGGCAGAGTTGACACGTCCCGTTCCGAGGCTCCGTCTAGCTCCCAGGCCCACAGTACGCACCCTGCTTGTACTTGATTTGCTTGCCTCGCCACTGGTTGAACGAGCCCTGGCTTCCTAAAAAAAAAAAACAGACCAACAGGTCAGGGTTCTTTCGAAGCACCTGAACAGGTGGGGTCTAGGGGAGGGAGGCGGAGGTGGTCGGCTGAGGTTTGTATCAAGGAAGGAAGGCGGGAGGGACGGAGAAGGTAGGAAGGGAACGCACTTCTCAGCCCCCAGCCTGCTGCTCCTTCCTCTCAACAGCGGGTTCCCCATCGCCCATTCACTTCGGCCTCACTTCCAAGAGTTTTGTCTTTGAGTCTCAGAAGTCAGAAAGTGAAAGGCCTCAATGTGGTATGTGTAGATCTTTCAATCCAGATGCCCGAAATAAGAGAGAGAGAACTGAACCAACCTTGCTGCTTAGGCTGATCCTTTTTCTTGATTCCATGTCCTCTTTCTGCTTACTAATCTGTAAAATGAAAGACCGTATCATTTGTTATTATTTATTAAGATTTAAAAGGCATAATTTTCTATAAAACTTCCATGAGAAATGAAAAAGCAGCATTTTAAATCATTGACGTCCAAAACTATTGTGAGAATATAAGAATACAACTATTGAACAAAACTTAAGGGAAAACAAGCTTATATCCAGAAAAAGAATATTTTAAAAAATAGAGATATATAAAATTGCAAATATTTAAAGTAATTATCATGTACTCATTGCTTTAAGTATCAGAGATGATGAAAAAACATGCATGGTCTTATGAGATGTTTGTTCGATACATTATTATAATAGCTATAAATTCTAGGCCTAAGATCTTTTTGAGATATTTAAGATAACTTAAGAGTCAGACTTGAATAATATAATGAATGAAATTTAACTCTAGAAATCAAGTTTAATTTCTAGGCATAAGGCATTGTATCAAAAAATGTATTATTAATGCATGCTCCCATAATATTTAGATTTTGTTTGTAAAATAAGTTTATGAGCAAATGCCAGTGATTCTATTAATAACTATGGGCGATCTTGTTTGAAATTAAACAATGGTGGCTCAGGGCTTGGCGCTTGTAGCTCAGTGAGTAAGGCACCAGCCACATACACCGAGGCTGGCAGGTTCGAGCCTGGCCTGGGCCTGCCAAACAACAATGACAATTCCAACCAAATAATAGCCAGGCATTGTGGCGGGTGCCTGTAGTCTCAGCTATTTGGGGGACTGAGGTGAGAGAATTGCTCAAAGCCCAAGAGTTTGAGGTTACTGTGAGCTGTGATGCTACGGCACTCTACTGAGGGCGACATAGTGAGACGCTGTCTAAAAAAAAAAAAAAAAACAAGAAATTAAACAATGGTGAAAAATACATCTAACCATTAATCTCATTGGCATCTGAATGGCAACTACAATGGATTTTCAAAACTCTCTCTCACCTACTTGAGAAAGCAGAATTCAGTAGAGAGAGTAGCTTATGATACTTCGCAGTCCGGGAGGACAGTTACGGATACCCATGAAAGACATTTATGGCCATTTAGACAGTCTCAGCATATTAAAACTCAAGCCTCGTGCTGTCCTTCATGACTGAAAGATGGGGATGTATTCTGAGGTCTGCTTCGTTCGGTGATTTTATCATTGTGCAAACATCATAGGGTGTATTTACACGAACCTGGATCCTACAGCCTACTACACACATAGGGTATATGGCACAGTCTCTTGCTCCCAGCCTACAAACCTGTACAGCACATACTATAATAAATACTGTGAAAAGCCGTAACACAATGGTAAGTATTTATGTCCTTAAATGTATCTAAACATAGAAAAGGTACTGTACAAATACAGTATTATAAGCTTATGGGACCAACATCTGTATACGCATTTCATTACTGCCCCAAATTTTGCAATGCATGACAGTGTTAGAGTTAAGTTTCATTAGAATGGTTTAAAAATCATTTTCTCCAGGGCGGCGCCTGTGGCTCAGTGAGTAGGGCGCCGGCCCCATATACCGAGGGTGGCGGGTTCAAACCTGGCCCCGGCCAAACTGCAGCAAAAGATAGCTGGGCATTGTGGAGGGAGGCTGAGGCAAGAGAATTGCCTAAGCCTAAGAGCTGGAGGTTGCTGTGAGCTGTGATGTCACAGCACTCTACTGAGGGCGACAAAGTGAAACTGTCTCAAAAAAAAAAAATCATTTTCTCCATATAACTATAAGAAGTGCTAGAAATATTGAACAAATCATCTCTCATTCACTTAAAAAAAAGTACTTTCTGAGTATATCCTGTATGCCAGGCACTATCCTGGTGCTGGGTATATGGTGCTAAACAAAGCCCATGGTGAAGGAAGACCTTAACGGCGGTGGGACTAGTTCAGATGGAATGGGCAGGACCGGCCTCCTGGGAGGAGAAGGCAATTTGGTCAAGAACTAAATAATAAAAAGGAGTAATCCTGTGAAAAGCAAAAAAAAGTGGGACTGGGGTATGTGGGTAAATCTCTGTACCTCCCCTCACTCTTCCTGTAAACCTAAAACTGCTCTTTAAAAAAAAAGTGTGAAGAACATTCTGAGCAGAAGAAACAGCATGTCAGGGAAAAGATGAGTAGATGTGCTAGGGTCAGGGAGAAGGTGCAAAGCTTGGATTTTATTTTATTTTATTTTTATTTTTTGAGTCAGAGTCTTGCTCTGACACCCTGGGTAGAGTGCAGTGCATCATAGCTCACAGCAACCTCTAGCGCTTGAGTTCAGGTGAGCCCCTTGCCTCAGCCTCCCGAGGAGCTGGGAGTATAGGCACCCACCACCATGCCAGCTAGTTTTTCTATTTTTAATAGAAACAGGGTCTCGCTCTTGCTCAGGCTAGTCTCAAGTAATCTACCTGCCTTGGCCTCCCAGAGTGCTAGGATTACAGGAGTGAGCCATCACACCCGGCCTCTTGAATTTCATTTTAAATGCGATGGGATACAACAGAATAATTTAAAGAGAGTGTATGTGTGTGGGGGAAGAGGGTGACATATTATTTATAGTACAAAGACATTGCTCTGGGGGAGACAGGCTTCTGGTTATTGCCAAGTAGGGGCTGCCATCACACTGACCCTCCCACAAATGACAATTTTAAACTCCAGGGGCAAAAATAAACCTACTGGGGGTCAGTGGAAAGAGATCAAAAGCAGACAGATTTGCTGCTGTCAAGTTAAAAGGGAAATTTTGATAGAAATTGCATTAAACTATAGATCCATTTGGGAAGAATTGTCTAATCAACAAACACAGTATGCCTTTTCATTTTTTAAGGACTTTTATTTCTTTTATCAGCATTTTCTAATTATTAGCATACAGATCCTATAAATATTTCTTTGATTTATACATATTTAAAAGTTTTTGGAGCAGTTACAAATAGTATTGTTTTTTATTTTTGTTTGCACATATTCAGTGCTAACAGATAAGCAGCACTTGATTTTAGGGGGAAAACATTCCATCTTCCACCACTAAATACGATGTAAGCTGTAGGTTTTTTTGGTAAATGCTCTTCATCAATTTGAGGGAGATCTATTCTATGCCTAGTTTGCTGAGAGTTTTGAATTTTTTTTCCACATGATTCTTTTGCACCAATTGACACGATAATATTCTCCTTTAGCTTGTAAACATGACGCATTTTACTGATTGATTTTGAAAAGGTTAAACTAGCCTTACCGTAAGTAAAGTTGAAATGTCATAAAATTGATGCTACTTCTTTAAATGTTCAGTAGAATTCTCTAACGAGACCATCTAGAACTGGAGGTTGCTTTTTCAGGCACGTTTAAGTTATGAATTTGATTTCTTTATGATTATAGGGGTATTTACATTGTTCATTTAATTTTGATTGAATTTTAGCAATTAGTGGCTTTTGCTCCATTTTCATCTAAATTGTGAAATTTATGAGCATAATGTTGTTCGTAGTTCTCTTGATTATACTTTTAAAGGTTGCAGATTCTAAAGTAATATCACATTTCTTTCTTTCTTTTTTTTTTTTTTTTTGTTGTTTTTATAGACAGAGTCTCACTTTATTGCCGTCGGTAGAGTATCACGGCGGACAGCTCATAGCAACCTCCAACTCTTGGGCTTAAGTGATTCTCTTGCCTCAGCCTCCCGAGTAGCTGGGACTACAGAGGCCCGTCACAACGCGCAGCTATTTTTTGTTGCAGTTTGGCCGGGGCTGGGTTTAAACCCACCACCCTCTGTATGAACCCCCAAACCAGTTCCAAGCATCCCGAAGGCTCTTGCGCTGTCATGGGGTTTGTCCTGGAGGCTCTTGTCGCTTGGCAACAAGCTTGTGGCTCAACAAACTTCTAAACCACAAAATAAAACGTGATTGGTTCCCCTGTGGGCAATACAATAACACCCGTTAAAGGCTTCCAGTTAAAATAAATAGACAAAGTAATTCAAAGAGTAAGGGATCTGCTCCTAGTGTAGACCCAAATTCACTGACTGAGTAGTTTTAATTTCTTTTCTATTGCCTCTAACAAACTCACAATATAACATTGGCTTCCCACTCTATAAAAACACTTCCAATTTTAATGACAATATGCACATTTATAATAGTTGTTTGTTTTCAGAAGCAAAGCCTGGACTTTGGAGGAATGACAGGAGAGGCTGAGAGATGGGGGTTGGGGGAATCCACCAAGTAGACTCAAACAATGAAGACTATTTTTATACACCAGGTATTTAAAAGTAGAAGCTTCGAAATAACGTATTTGCTAACACATGGTTTTTGTGAATAGCGAACCACACTTTTTCTCCTGTTGCCTGCATTCCCCAGTTGGTTTCATAGAAGGCTTTATTGTAATCCAGGAGCATTGTTTTGCATTAATTTCTATGACAAGGAACCCAAAACACAGGGTGCTGAGAGTAACAAAACAGAGTTAGGGAAACAGTCTTGACTTGGCACAGAAGTGACAAGCTGTAAAAAAGCGAATGTTTCAATATCTGAAGTGGTGTTGATTTCCTATGAACAACCTTTTCTCTTCTAAACAGTATCATATTCTTTTCAAGCACATTTAGAACTGCAAGTCAAGCTGTGTTTTATTTTTTATTATAATAAACACAGTCAGTTTACTATAACAAAGACGTACTAGTGGTGATCGGTTAAAAGCCAAAGTCCACCACCGTAAGCGGGGCAGGGGGTGCGGGGAGGGCCTGCCGGGTGGGTAGTCAACTGATAAAATAAAAGACCAGCCGTCTGGAAAGTTCTCTTAAAAGAACATAAAAAGGCAGTGTTTTCTTATGAGACTAACACAGAATGCCAAAATATCTAGCTGGGCTCTTTTTTTGTTGTCACTTATGGCAATTTGTAACTAAAAATAGCAAATCCTTCAACGTATTGGGCTCTAATATACTTTTTTTAAATCTCCAGACTATAAGGCAGATATTTTTAAACACTGTTTAAATAGTAATACTGTTCCTTCTGTAAGACTCTGCTACATAGTAAGTATATTTATGACAGAACTACTTAAGCTGTTTTCTTTAAAATGACCACTTAAAAAATGTTTATAATTCTGCATGCACTTAGATGCTTGGCAAAGGCGAGATGAATAGTTCACAGGAAGGACGTGACAAATGGAGTTTCTAAAACTTTCATGATTAAGTTGAATTACTGAATTCAAATTCATTAGGAAATACCACATCTTTACCACATCTGGGACAATGAATTAAATTACTAAACTCAGATTCATTAGGAAATAACATTTCTCATGACTTACCATCTCTTCAACAAGTTCTTGTTCATGTTCAAGCTCAGCTTTTAATCTGTCTCTAGCCTTTATTAACTGAAAGAAAAGAAAATGCAATCTGATTAAGATTAAGAACACCTGAAATTCCTCAATAGAATTTAGTGAAATATTCTGATACGAGAAAATGGATGCCAATACGATCAAAAGAAAAATTAAATGTCAATGGATTATCATAATAATATATTACTGAAGAATTATTATGTAAGCAGGCAAAATAGATACAGAAAATGCCAACTTACTTAAACTCTAACCCCCCCAAATGTACATTAATATATAGTAAAACAGATCCTCCTCTGTCTCTAAGAACAATTTTGCTTTACTCTTTAGATGAAATATTTCTCCTATTTTAGGGTTTCTGTGCTATTTTGGGGGGCATATCAAACCATATTCAGACCAACTGAAAATGGCCATTAAAAGCATATACTGCACAGCCATTGTGACTCAGTATTTTAGATAATTGTTTGCTATTTGCGCGTGTTATATAGGCTGGTAAAACTCAACCCTTGGTTTTGACATCCATTCAATTCAATTGAACCATGTATTTATTAATTTAACAGACACCCCCAGTATCACTGTTCTTCTTTCAGGACTATATGGTTTCCCCAGTTTATCCAAGTAATGTCTTTACTGGTCTCTCTTGCTCTGGGTTTTCATCCTTCTCATTCATTTTCTTTTTGAAACACAAAATCAGATCCTACCAAAATGTTCAAGGCTTCTTAATGCACTGACAAGATAGTTCAAATCTTTCTGTGTGAAAAATTATCTTCTGCAATCGAGCCCTGCTCCCGAACACCCCTCTCACATGGTTCCTGGAATATCTTTCCCAGCTATGCCTAAGCCCTCTCCTGGGAGTCAGTGCAGTGTCTTTTTTCTCCATCCTTCCCTGATCCCTTACAATCCAGGCTGGGCGGGCTGTTTCTGCGCCCCCAAAGCCAGCTGCTTCCCTACATCCTGACACTTTCCTATCTGCAACTACCACCTCTGGTTCCTGATCTGTCTCCAAACCAGGATGAAATTCCTGGGAATGGGTTATATCATGACAGCAGCCAGAAGACAGACACATACAGCTGATATTCAGTGATTAGAATGAAAACACCAACACTACTGAAATCCATAATTGATAGGGCTTTGCAGATAGAGGGCAAGAGGCCAGCCTACCCAAATTGAGTCCCATTTTCAACTCATGTTCAGTTGTGTCCAGGGCTAAAAAAAGGGACCATACGGCTTCGCCACAGACTTCTGAGATGCCCCATCCCATTCCTCAGTTTCCTGCTCACCCGCTCCTCACACAGCCAGTCTTCCTCCACTTTCTGCCTCTGAACTCTGAACTCACCCTTCGGTACCATCAGATTTGCGTTTCATTCTCCAGCCATACCCAGTCACCAGCAGTTCTACAAACCTATCTCACACAGTTGCAAATTCACCCTCTAAAACCAGCTCTTCCACTCTCTTCTTGCCCACTTCCCTGACAGGGCAGTATGAAAAAGTTTTTGGAGGTGTTTGTGAAGCCTTTCTAGAACCTTCCAGGAGTCTCTTCTCTGTGTATGCACTCCTGTGATGGTCACTATCACATTACCCTGTGATTTTTGTCTATCCTTCCAGACAGCAGGGGCCCTGTGTATATGTGTTTTATTCTTTTATTTTTCACAGCTCACAGCAACCTCCAACTCTTGGGCTTAAGTGATTCTCTTGCCTCAGCCTCCCAAGTAGCTGGGACTACAGGCACCCGCCACAACACTTGGCTTTTTTTTTTTTTGCAGGTGTCATTGTTTTAGCAGGCCCCGGGCGGGTTTGAACCTGCCAGCCTCAGTATATGTGGCTGGCGCCCTACCCACTGACTTACAGGCACCACCCTGTGCATTTTATTCTTATAATCATATAGCATAGGGCCTAGCACTTAAAGATACCACATAAACATTGCTGAACTAATTGACTTAGTGAAGGGTATTGGAAACAAACTAGCAAATATCAGCTCTCATTTTGTTCAACAACATCTGAACTGCTTCCCAGTTGACGAAGCACCTTGACACACATCTTCTCATTCTATCTCCCAGTAGGCCTGGGAGAAACACAGGTAGAGATGGCTCCCTGGGACATAGTGGCAGAAATGAGGCAGAAACCCAAATGCCCACAGTAGGGAAGAGCAGAGCCCAGTAAAAACAAAGCAGAGGCACCTTACCTTTGGAGGGCAGGGACTGCCACGATCCTGCTTCATTAGTTGACTAGGAAATCTTGATTTTCTTTCTTTCTTTTTTTTTTTTTTTTTTTTGCAGTTTTGGCTGGGGCTGGGTTTGAACCATATAGGGCTGGCGCCCTACTCCGTTGAGCCATAGGCACCACCGGAAATCTTGATTTTCATGATACCAAAAGAATCTCCTGCTCTATATTAAGATTTACCAGATAATACAAGCCCATCTCATTTATACACAGAAAAATGAACATCAGCTAACATTTGATCTGAAAATAAGACTGCTCATTCTTCATCATATAATTTTTTTCTATAATAGTAAGAACATCTTTGGACTTCCCAGCCTCATATAACTTATTTAGTTCCTTAATCAACAAGGTAGATGCTCGATTATCCTGAATAAAAGAAGTATCTATACATCAACGAGTTTTCAGGACCAATTACCTATTCTTTACGAGTTACCCTGCCCAATTAGTGGGCAGCAATTAAATCTATAAATCAACTTTTCCTCGACATCACGAGAGTCTCCAGACACAGTGTTATTTGGCCAATTACGCTGACAGTTCCATTTGAAAGAGTCATTTATCAATGTAAAAATGTTATAGTACCTTTTGAATAGTTTTATGATCCTTTTCTGCCTTCTCTTTCATAATTATAAGTTCATCTTCTGTAAACAAAAGGAAAGAGAGGCCAACCATGAAATTACAAGCTTATGGCTCTGTATTCAGACGGCCTGCTTCAGGGCAGACTGTGAGCCACTGGCAGGCATGGTGGACGCAAGTCCTAGCAGGACTGTGACCTTCACAACTGCCCTTGACATTCACAGCCTTCTTCCTGCTGTTCAGACGGCTGGTCAGATAGGGATGAAGAAGTAAGTTCAAGATCCAAGTGTGGTTGAGGGCTGAAAGCTTTTCATCGATACTAGCAAGGGACACTTGCTGTTAGTCACAGCCAATACAAAGTGCTTTAGCAGGTGGTACTTTCTGACTCAACACAAACTACCAAAACCTGAAACAGCCTTATTTTACCACATCAGAAGAAAATGGGCCTATATTGGCAAGGGTACAATTTTATGTTCAAGAGATACTATCATATATCTCACTTTACTGATGTTTTGACCATACATTTTTTTATTACCTACTCATTGCCTTTTTATACTGTGGGTTAAGGAGAACATCACAACAAAGGTTAAGTGAAATAATACTTCAAAACTCTCTAACTTTGGTGAAGTAAATGCAACTTTCACTAATGTTTATGGTATGAAAGAAAAGAGGTACAAAGTATACAAATAGAATTTTGTATTTAAACTTTGTAGCAAAAATGGAAGATAATTAGTTACTGGTAGCATATATATCTGCAGGGCTAACTATTTCTCTGCAAAGCACATTCTAATGGGTATTCATAAACATCTAAGAGTTGTCAAGTTCAGATGATCAGTTAAGCATATAAAACAAATCAGTAAACGTTTGTATCTGTTTATAATATTTCTGAGTGAAACAGAGCACTGGTTAGCATATTTTTGCAAAGGCCAATATTTGGCTTGGAGAAAACCCACCACGAGTTAGCATAATCAGTCTCAGCAGTACAAGAAGAACTACTTCCTCTGTCTTAAGCAAGGAATATGATCTTAAAGGAGAAGCAAATATGGCCATTGAATTGCTCTTTTAAACACGTGTATGTTTGGTAAAGATAAACCTGGTTCTGAATTTCACGAGGGGCTCAATCAATGTACAGATTTTTCCCACACTTGATTCCAAAGTATTACCTAATAATGAAGTCTCTTTTGCATTTAATTGGATTTCTTCTTCCAATTCCGTAATGATTTGAAGCAGTTTCTCCTTTTCCATCCTGTACTCCAAAGCCGCCTTTTCTAGGGTTATTTTCGTAGAGCTGGACCTTTTGCTCAGAACGTCCTGAAAGATGGGGAATTCCGGGCATTTACATATGTAACACAAGGACAATACGGATACAGAGGACCTATCATATAATTTTCTGAATTCTATTACACACTTATAATATGAATAGTAAAAAGGAAGGAGACTAAATAGAGCTTGCTGGGAGAAAGGCTGCCCCGCACATTCTGTACAAAGCCCACAGCGCATGGGGACATTTTATTGACAGGAATAATGCATATCATACTGTTTGTGTGCCCCGCCTCATTCAGGTCAATTCATTACGGAGGCTGCGTCCGGGGAGGCAGCTGGGGCCCCTCCACCCGCACTTCCCCGTGTGTGACCAGGCAGGCTGGGGACACTGCGCCGGCCAGCGCCAGGGGGTGGCAGAGCGCACGGCGAAGGAGGGGGCC
This sequence comes from Perodicticus potto, assembly GCA_963574655.1. Classification (NCBI taxonomy): domain Eukaryota; kingdom Metazoa; phylum Chordata; class Mammalia; order Primates; family Lorisidae; genus Perodicticus; species Perodicticus potto. Next base: position 7,372 of record CAUYRH010139202.1, on the reverse strand, counting down.
TTGTCGCCTTTGTGGCCTTTCCCAGTGTCAGCTCTGCCAGTGTCAGGAGGGGCACATCGCATGTCAAAGCGGTGACGTTTTCAGGCTGGGGGCGGCATGGAGTCCTGACGGCACGCGGATGTCCCCACAGTGGGTTTTCTGGGGGGCGGAGGAGCCACCGCGAGGCGATTCATATTCTGAGCCTTAACGTGGCTTTCATGCCTGTCACACGAGGACTGGGCAGGCGTTTAACGCTATTGAAGACTCCGGGTTCAATCTCTATGCAAACAGTGATTACCTTGTAAGGAGGTTTCAGGATAACGTACAACAAAGGACTTTAAAGTTACAGTTTTAGGAAAGCAAACTCATTTACATTTTTATTATGTGCGTCTTTTGTTTAAACCTTGCCACGTCCATTATGGATGGGAGAGGCTTTTTCATACGCAATAGATGCTTATGGGGACAGCCCCTCTTTTTTTCCTCCGTCTTGTCTGTTCCAAAGCTATTCAGAACATCTGAATATACGCCCTTATGACTGTCTAGATTTTATTGCTACACTTTAAAAAAAATTAAGATATAATAGATGGAGGAAGCTGGTGTAGAACTTTAGCTTTCATTGTGGTAAAATATTAAACTGAATACGCCCTCTTCACAATATTGAAGGGTCGTTATATTATCACACCAAAGATAGAAGATTCTGTGTGCCCTGCTTCAAAATTACCATAGACAGTAAAAAAGCTTCTGGACTTTACAGTAATCTCCGGAGGAATTATAACTTATTCTTTTTGCAAGAATTCCATGATTGCAAGGCAAGAAGCATACAATCTCTCCTCCAAATCATTTCTCTCGATATGATGTTTCCCTTTTGTAACTACGCTTTTATTTAACTTTAGGGACAAGAGGAAGTAAATTATTAAAATGGTTTTCCCCATGATCATGTTTTGAAAGAAAAAGAAGTGGTCGGACTGTTTTGTACTACATGAATAAATCATTAAGAAATAAGTGAATGAAATTACATATGGTGTATTTATATAGCAGAGTTAACAGTAGTTAAAATGTGTTGTTAAATTTTGCACCAAGCTCAGGGACAAATCTTCATGATTTGGATTCACCATTTCATTTAAATTATTTGAGCCCAGTTCATTCTTAACTAATGCGAACTAACAAATCTAGCGAATAACTAACAAATGGGTTTCCTTAATGAAGGAAGAATTCCAGTCCTTTACTGCTGGACTTGCTGAACAATCTGCATTGTTCGATTTGAGTGGATCACAGAATATGTTTATGAACTAAAAGGATTTTTTCAAACAAACAGACAATACTGACTGCCTTAATAGGTTTAAGGACACATTTTGTAACAGTGGCAGAGTATGAACAACCGCAGGGGATGCCATAAGCACCCCTTACCATAAACTAAAGAAGAATTATTTGAATTAATCAGATGAAGTGCAAAATTTCCAAGTGCAAATGCCTAAATACATTTTCTAAGCATCTCTTTGTATAAAAGCGGAACACCAGGGAAATACGTTAAATTTAAGGGGTTTTCCTCCACGTGTCAATCCGCAGCCCCGGGTCTTGTGTAGTTAACCTTTAGCTCTGTCCCCACCATCTGTCAGCTGCGGGAACTGCAAGTAATTAACCATTCAGACGCCACAGCAATGCCACTCATTAGCAAAATGAACAAAGGGATAGTTCTGGGCTGCTAGGGTCCTCTGTTACACTCTGAGTGCCAGACTTTGTGGTGGTGTTTCTTCTGCCATCTGCCCACACTGCTAGTTTCGGCTTGCTTAAACCACAAGACTTCTTTAAAATAAACCGCATTAATAAAACGAGGTTTAGAAGAATGGACATTGTTAAAAGGTGGTTAAGTAGGTGTAGCTCTTTAAAGCCACATTATGCTCTAAGAAAGACTATATGCAATTCGTCATCGTACTGGAATTTAAATTTTTATAAAGGAACTCGCCGATCTCCAGTTTTGCTATCATACTATGAAAGCAAGGGCTTCAGGTGGTGGCATAGATGCTGTTTCTCTTGTGACTGTTGGCAAGACGTGCAAAATTACTGCTCCCCGGTTTCGGAATCCCAAACCGAATCTCGAAAAGAATCATTTCTAAACAGGTGTCCTTAAGAACCTTGTTCCTGAAAATGTGGGCTGAGGACCAGGAGCCTCAGTATCACCTGGGACTTAATTGCAAATTCAGACTTCCCGGGCCCCAGCTCAGCCTGGTGCGGCAGAATCTACCTCTAACAAGATGTGCAGGTGATTCACGTAAGTTGTAGAGTGAGAGAGCCGGGTTCAGAGCACTTTATGTGTGCTCTCCCCCGTTTCCTGCTCACAATATTGCTGACTTGTTCTGTAGCCTCCATGTACAGTCCTTGGACGTCTCAATCTGATGCTGGGGTAAGAGTGGGGTTCTGATGTGTGCCCAGGACTTGTGACAGTCCCAGAGAGGAGCAGGTGCTTTCCCCGTGAGTGACAACCAGGAAAGTGGCACACTGGGGCAGCGCAGCCCTGCAGAGCTGCCACTCTTGAATGACAGCCCTGTTTCAGAGCTGTCAGCAACAAGCAGATGCTCTCAGCAGTGGAGGCTGGATGTGTGATGATTGCACGGTGCATTCTTGTTGAGGTAAGAAAGAAAAACCAAAAGTCTATTCACAATGCCGACTGCAATTGAAATTAAAACACATGCACTTGGCCGGGCACGGTGCCTCAAGCCTGTAATCCTAGTACTTTGGGAAGGCAGAGGCGGGTGGATCGCTTGAGCTCAGTTCAAGACCAGCCTGAGCAAGAGTGAGACCCTGTCTCTACTAAACACAGAAAAACTAGCCAGCCATGATTGTGGGCGCCTGTAGTCCCAGCTCCTTGAAGACTGAGGCAAGGGGATTGCTTGAGCCCAAGAGTTTAAGGTTGCTGTGAGCTATGATGCCACCGCACTCTATTGAGGGTGACAGAATGAGACTGTCTCAAAAACAAAACATACCCAGGCACACACATTCGCGCACATGCTCAAATGCAAACACATACGCTGCCAGGCTAACCCCCTTCACAAATGTTCAAGGGGGTTAGATAAGGGCCAGCTGGGAGAGCTGACAACTACAATGGTATGTAGCTGAGTCACCTTGGTCTCCCACAGAATAAAACCCGAAAGAAGTTAGTTGCTCCTGGGGAAATTCCACATGAAAGACGTTTCCGCCTGAAGATGATGCTTCTGCAAACTTTAGAGGCTCCTGTTCTGGTTTCCGTTTTGTCACAGATATAATATGAACTGTTTATTACATTTTCTCTTCCTATTACATTCTTCCCATATTTCTCCGAGAAACGGAGCAGGAGAGAGATACAGCTATTTATGCATAACCTTAGGTAAATGAAAACTTGTATGTTTCAGGTTTCTTCAGGTAATTTCCGTGGCTACTTTGAAATTTTAAATCGTTTCTCCAAATTCCATGTTTTAAATCTAATTCCGGCTACTTGGCCTCGGAGGTTTTCTTGTTTTTAGGTACCACTAGAGGGGGCAGTTGTATTAGATGAAATTTCAAATTTAAAAGATGATCTTAGGTGGCAGGGAAGTAAAGATATATAACTCTTATGTACCCGTAATAATTATAAGTAATAAAAATGGCCAACAAAGGACTTTCTAAAGGTTTATTTGATATACCCATGATCTGTTTTGTGTTCTTGAAATGAACCCTTCTGTGTGCTTTCTGCTATCCTCTACCAGATCTGTATGTTTTGTTGGGGTCCCACGAAGGAACCTATACACTTTGTTACTCACAATTCTATTCTTTATGAAACTGTGGGATGCTTACAGAAATTCTAATGCAGTCTCCTTGGGAGCAAGTTAGTGGAATAACTAGGGTATCTTGGATGTCAGAGAATAGCCTGCTGACATGTGAGCAGGGACAGCCTCCTTTTGGCTGGCTTCCTCACAAAGACACGGTCCCCTCCCATTCTTCCCCCTAAACGTCTAGACAGACAGGTTACCAGTTGAGGAAAACAGAGGTGTAAGCGTTTCAGAGTGTAAGGAGTTCTCTTACCAAATTGTTGCATTCTCAGCAGCCCAGATGTCCAGTAGATTATGTGGAATACAAGCCAGATGGCCATAAGGACTTGTGCATATTCTCATAATAACTAGGATATATACACTAATCTTTCGTCAAAGCACTCAAGTCAGTTCGCATTCATTGCAGCAAGCATCCTGACCGTACCTCTCTACCTCAGCTAGGCTTGTATCACTGGGCATTTCACAAATGGGAAATGAATGGATCAACATTGCCCTGACACGTCTACATCTTTGGCCAAGGCAGGATTAAAAACTGATTACTGTAGTTATCGTTTTTTTCTGTTAAATTGTTTTCTCCAAAAAAGGAAAGTAAACGTTAGACCCAAGGAAAAGATTTTAAAAAGTAAAAGCAAAAATTGGATATGCCTCCTACTTCAACACAATGAAACCATGCAAAAATTAATATTCACTTTTATTAGACCTGTGTGAAACACACAGTATTATATTGCCTAGCAGGTACTCAGTTTTTTTCTAGAATATAAATAATTCTAATAGATTAAGAAAGTAAACACTCCTTCACCAGTTAGTAAACAAGGTCCTTTAGAGGGTGCATTTTTATTTTATTATCTCTTACAACTTTGAAGTTTTTGTTTTTGTTTTTTGTTCTTTTGTAGAACACTCTGTTCTACCACTCTGTCGCCCTTGGTAGAGTTCTGTGGCGTCACACAGCTCACAGCAACCTCCAACTCCTGGGCTTAGGCGATTCTCTTGCCTCAGTCTCCTGAGTAGCTGGGATTACAGGTGTCTGCCACAACGCACGGCTATTTTTTGTTGCAGTTTGACCGGTGCCAGGTTTGAACCTGCCGCTCTCAGTATATGGGGCCGGCGCCCTACTCATTTAGCCACAGGTGTCACCCACTTTGAAGTTTTTTTTATTTTTATTTTCAGACAGAGTCTCACTTTGTCACCCTTGGTAGAGTGCTGTGGGTGGCATCATAGCTCACAGCAACCTCAAACTCTTGGGCTCTCTTGCCTCAGCCTCTGTAGTAGCTAGGATTACAGGTGCCCACCACATGCCCAGCTATTTTTTTTTTTAAAGAGGTGGGGTCTTGCTCTTGCTCAGGCTGGTCTTGAACACCTGAGCCAAGCAATCCACCTGCCTCATCCTCCCAAAGTGTTGGGATTACATGTGTGAGCTCTATAACTTTGAAGTTTTAAATAAGAATACTAGTGTCGGGGGCGGCGCCTGTGGCTCATTGAGTAAGGCATCGGCCCCATTTACCAAAGGTGGCGGGTTCAAACCCGGCCTTGGCCAAATTGCAAAACAGAAAAATAGCCGGGCGTTGTGGCGGGTGCCTGTAGTCCCAGCTACTCGGGAGGCTGAGGCGAGAGAAATGCCTAAGCCTAGGAGTTGGAGGTTGCTGTGAGCTGTGTGATGCTATGGAACTCCACTGAGGGTGATAAAGTGAGACTCTGTCTACCAAAAAAAAAAAAAAAAGAATACTAGTGTGGGGCTTAGATATACCATAGGTTGTACTTAAAGGGACCAGCAACCCACAACAGTTTCTTCCTAATGTTGACATTTTTCATATACAATTTTCCAGATTTTGCTGTGTATATATGCACATATCATATAGTTAAAATGTTTTTTTATATAGTCGAAATGTTAATACATTACAATAAAATATAACAATCTACATTATAACATAATCTATATATTTTATATTTGCACATACGTAGATTTATTACAACCTGTAACTTTTTCATTATTTTTACATATACATGTGTTTATTATGTTTCCACTTTTGCCTTCACAGAATTAAAAAGGCTTAAAATTTAATAACAATAACAATGCTTAAGATAAGGGCTAGAAACAAAAACCTCGTAAAGCATGAAGATAAATACGTTCAGAAAAGAAATCAGATGATTATTGCATCGAAATATTAAGCAATATTAACAATAATAATGCAAAGAAAGTAATATTCACATTGTCAAATAAGAGTATGTCCATTATAGAATGCTTTGACTCTGAGGCTCAGTATGGAGTCATCAGTTAACGTCTTATTTTTTTTCCCCAAAGTCTCAAAAAATAGACAACTAATATTTATAAATAAAAGCAAAAGATAATTTTGTTTGTTTGTATTTTGTAACTCTTAACTATAGAGCATAAAGCTCCCCTTCATATGTGGAATTTGGTTTCTTGGTTCATATGCCATTTTTACCATTTATTATACTGGCTGTGTGTCCACAGGGAAGTTATGTAACCACCCTGTTTCTGCTTCCTCATCTTGTAAACCGAACCGTGAGAATGAAGAGAGATATCAGTGATGTATCTGGTACCTGTTATTTGGTACTCAATAGATTCGTGTTCCTTCTGGGTCCTGGCATCTCTGTTACCTTTTCCTAATTTTTTAATTTTTTTTTTTTTATGATAGCCTCAAGCTGTCACCCTGTAGAGTGCTGTCGCATCACAGCTCACAGCAACCTCCAACTCCTGGGCTCAAGCGAGTCTCCTGCCTCTGCCTCCCAAGTAGCTGGGACTACAGGTGCCCACCACAATGCCCAGCCATTTTTTGGTTACAGCCGTCATTGTTGTTTGGTGGGCCGGGGCTGGATTCGAACCCGCCAGCTCAGGTGTACGTGGCTGGCGCCTTAGCCCGTTGAGCCACAGGCGCTGAGCCATCTCTGTTAGCTTTTCCTAATCAAACAATCAGCTTCTTGCTTTTAGCACCTACTAATAAAGCCCTCTCTCATTCCGGGCTATGATTGGGCCTGAGACAGCCAGTGCCTCAGAGCTGACATGTGATGAAAATGAATTCACCAACAGGATCCACCCTTTCCAAAGTCCATAAAACTCTCCCTGGGACAAGAGCTCAGCCTTTCCTTTCTTGCTGTCTCCATTTTTGCTCCCAAGAAAGCAGCTCCTGACTCCCACTGCAATAGGAAAATGCTTAGAGATTTTCCTTCTTGACCTTTTTATCTGAAAGTCATCCTGTTCCAAGCTGGCTTATTGAAAGCTCTACTTTAGGCTCAGTGCCTGTGGCTCAACGGGCTAAGGTGTCAGCCACGTACACCTGAGCTGGCGGGTTCGAATCCAGCCCGGGCCCGCCAAACAACAATGACAGCTGCAACCAAAAAATGGCCGGGCGTTGTGGCGGGCGCCTGTAGTCCCAGCTACTTGGGAGGCTGAGGTAGGAGACTCGCTTGAGCCCAGGAGTTGGAGGTGGCTGAGCTGCGTGACACCATGGCATTCTACCGAGGGCAATAAAGTGAGACTCTGTCTCTAAAAAAAAAAAAAAAAGCAAGCTCTACTTTAGAAAGATGAGCTTTGTGTCTTTCAAACTATTGTGACCATAACAGAAAGTGGGAGTTTTTCAGAATTAACACAAAAC